>ML381363.1:0-36878 GCA_005239525.1 Nicotiana knightiana
TTAATATTTATAGCAAAATAGTATAGAATTTGGGTGTGGTCAAAAAATAGTTGTTCACAAATAACTATAAATAATATTTAATAATAAAGAGGTATTTTTTACCCTTTTCTGTTATCTTTTTGGATATCACTTGGACTTTCAAGTAATTATGTTAGAGTGTCTTCATCAAATTATGTGCTTTCTAGGTCTTGAAATCATTAAAAATGTCATTTAATTTAGAGCTTGAATTTATTTTTGGAGTTTCCAAAACACCGAGTTTTTGAGCCCTTGAAGAAAGTGTTGCTTTGAGCTGTTTATGCAAAGAAATTTAACTTCTTGTTTTTTATAAATATTTTCAGACTCATTTTTTAAAAAAGTTCCAAAGTTCGAAAATTAGTTTTTGGAACTTTTAGTTTGTATGAAATTTAACATTTGAGTTGGAAATATCCAAAACATGTTTTCTTTTAAGAAAAAATATCACTCAAATAAATACTTCTTTTAAAAATTCAAGAACTAAATTTACAAATTCAGTTTTTTCAAACTCAAAGACAAATGCCCCGATGATAGACTGAGCTACAAGGAATGATGGTGGTGTTTAACCAAAAAAATAAGATTCTCGGTCAAAGCTTATTTTTAGAAGAACTCGGGTTACTGATAACCAAGAAATTTTGTACTTTCTCAATTATATGAAAGGAAATAAACGTGACAAGAAATATAAAAATAATTGATTGAAAGCAAAAGAAAGTAATTGTATTCCAATAAGAATCAGAACGTATCTTTACAAGTGAAATTCTCTTCCCTGATTTACAAATATAACGTTTCCTTCCTGTTAATGTCATTAATGAACCGTTATAATTGACAATCATAACTATTCATGAAGATTATGTAACGGTTCCGATTCTTCTTCCTCATTAATTGGAGGTTCGTGAATCTTCCCTTTTTATTGTCTTGATTCATTCCGTCCGTGTCTCTTCATTGAACAATTTTGGCTCGAGCAACTGCGTCCTTCCATATCGTTAGCGATTTGTTTGTACCTCTTGTAACTCGTGCATCTTTTAATTGTAACACTCCAGTTTTCATCTTCTTAGTGATCCACGTATCATGCCTTGTCAGCTATATATAATTCTACGTGTATTATTTAGTTTCTACCAATACAGATAGTCCCCTCACTTCCCGAATATTCTGCAATTGAATATTTGGGAAGTGGTACGTATTTATGGCGGGAATTTTTTGCCGTTGTTTCCCATATATCATTGTGTCTTCTTCTGAACCAACGTGTTGCATGTCAGTTCCATTTAATGCATGTGCCACGTGGCCTGGTTCAATTGGGTCTGCGACTCTTCAGTGGATTTTAGGGCTTTCTTGCGGCTCACGAAGTGACTGTTTCATTATGACGTTTCCATCATGACTTACTTTACATGACGTCTGCTTCTTCTTATAGTTACCTCATGTGCCTTTTGTTTCACGAAACCTTCAATCTTGAGTGTGTTTCTTCTTTAATCGTTCTTGTTCTTTAGCACGTACTACTTTCTTGTATAACCATGTCTTCATCAAACCCCGATCCTCGCAGAATAGTAATTGTAGATGAACTTCCCCTTCAACTGTTCCTGTTAGGAGTAGAAGAAGTGGTAGATTACGTAGTCTATGATCTGTTTCTATTTGTGGTTCTACTTCCCAAACCAACATTGTTACCCCTTCTTCTTCTAGGACTAAGGCTTCTTCAACCCATAGATCTTCTGCCAGAAATAGGGAATCAAGTGAACCCACTCGAGAACCAACGGTTGATGAAATCGTTCCTCAATAATTTTATTTCTCTACTAATCGTGAATCGATTAGGAACCAAGTTACTTCTATGACTTCCCATGATTTTTGTCGATGTCTATCCTTCCCAATTTATTAATGACTTGATTTCTCTTGTGCGAAGAGAAAGCCACTGGAAATCTGATTTTTCAGTTTTAGTTCCTGGTTCAAACCAAAGGATAACTTTGTACCAGGCTGGTTACTCTTTTGTTTACACATATCCTTTTACCTTAGATTTCAGACCACCTATTGACCCAGCGATCATAGAATTTTCTCGTTTCTTTAACGTTTGCTTAGGAAAGATTGGTTCTATTGCATGGAGAAATATTGCATGTCTATTATACTTATCTAATTTGTCCTCCTTACCCTTCACCTTTCAAAACTTGCCTCATCTTTATTCCTCTAAGTTGTTTCGTTCTGGGGTCTTTACTCTCGTGGCCAGAAGCAAAAGAGTTTTGGTTAGCCCTGAAGATGATAGAGATCGTGGCTGGTATGTCCGTTTTATTGCTGCTCCCACAAATGGTTTGGTGGGTCAAAAAAACATGCCTTTTCCAGAAAAGTAGAATTTTGCACGTAAGTTTTTTTGCTTTAAATATCTCTCTTCTTCTTTTATGAAGGAAGAAGAAACTTACAATCTCGTGGTTATTTTTTCTATTTTTAGCAACCATAGAAGTTTTTGAAGAAATACCAAACTTCCGTGCTTGGGTAGAGAAATTACTGTCGGTTGCTCCTACGGATGAAGGTCTTGGAAATACCTTTCTCGTAGGTTTGGTTGGAAAGTCAAGACTCATGGTATCCTTCTCTTTAATTTTCCTCCTTTCTTTCGTATTTACTTGGAGGTTACTAACTTTTTCCTCTGCTAGCGTTTCCCATTCGAGGTGTTAGTGCCACATCTATTACTTCATCAAGACTGTCTTTGTCCCTTGCTCAAGAGATGATTTTAAATTCTTCATCAAAGAGACAAGCAGAGGGAGCTCGTGGCTTTGAGAGTGAAGAGGAACAAGAAGAGGGTTCCTTAGTGCGCAAGCCTCGGGCTAGGAGGCACGTTATTTTGGATGATGACTCCATCCCTCCTCCAAGTTCAGTTCCTGTGAATGAGCCTGAAAGTGCTACTTTAGTGAGTTCTAATGAAGAAATGAATGTTTCCCCTCGTGACTCTACCGATCAATTGTTTTCCCATGGCTTTGATAGTAAAGATTTTGGTCCTGTTTTCGAAGAAGTACCCCTTGCCTCTTTTCCAGTGTCAGTTCCTATTGATTCTCATATTTCTGCTCATGTTGCTGCTGCTGTTGCTACTTCTCCTCCTGTGGCTGTTTTCACTTCCTCAACTGTCCCTATTGCTACTACTTCTCATGTTGAAGTTGGTACTTCCAGTAGCAACAGGATGATGAAAAAGGTTACCATTGAAGTCCCCGAGGACGGTAATCTTTTGAAAAAATCTGGTCAAGCCGACGAATGGCTAACTTGGCCTAGTTGAGAAGTCGAAGATGGAAAGCAACAGTTCCTTTACGTTGATGAATGATATTGTTCATTCATCTTTGAAGGTAAAAGCCTAAGCTCTTTCCTTTAGTTTCCTTGTGATTTTTTTATCTTTGTTTGATAATCACTTCTTTCTTTTCTTTGTAGATCAACTTGATAGGCATGGAGCTTATGAAGAGAATTGTCCACACTGAGTAGCTATTCAACGATTATCGTATGGAGACAGACAACTGGAAGGAACAACACGAAGGTCTTCAGTTGGAAAAAAAAGTTTTAGATGAAGAGAAGTGCACTTTGGAACAACAAGTAAGATTGATGGCAGCGAAATTGGCAATTGAAAAAGCCTCTTCCAGTCAAGTTGGCAAGGACAAAGACATCCTTGAGTATTCATTTGCAGAGCAACTTTCTAAAGCTACCAAAGAAATTAGGGGTTTGAAAGAACTCCTTAATCAAGAGGAGACCTATGCCCGAGAGCTTGTTCAAACACTCACTCAGGCTCAAGAAGACCTCCGTGCATCTTCTGATAAGGTCCAGTTCTTGGAGAGATCACTCACCCCTTTGAAGGCTTCTTATGATGCTTCTTTGACTGAAAGAGAAAAGTTGGAGGCTGAAATTGAGCAATGGGAGAAGGATTACGAGGCCTTTGAAGATAAATTAACTCTTGATGTAAGCTGGACTTTTCTGAACACGCGCCTCGAGACGTTGATGGAGGCTAGCCAGGAAGGCTTTGACTTGACTGCTGAGATTGCAAAAGCTAAGGAAACTATTGAAAAAACTCAGTAAAGTCAGAACTTTTCCTCACCTGAGTTCGGCGTTCCTGAAGGTGATGAACTTACTCCTGGTGAAGTGGGTGTTCAAGCCTCTTCTGCTCAAGTTGAATCTTCTCCTGCTGCTGATGATGGCATATTGAATTTTGACTCTCCCGCTGCTGATAGTACTGCTTTGGATTCTACCCCATAGTGTTCTTTTAAAACTTAGTTTGTTTCTTGAACTTTTGTTGGAAAGTTTTTTCTTTTTTCTTTTTTTAGAATGGTTGGAAATTTTTTAGTCCTAGTCCGTTTTGGGGTTTATTATCAAATACCTTGGTTTTAACTAAGTTGATACTTAGTTTTAGCTAGGTTTAATATATAATATTTCGTTTGAGTTTCTGTTTTACTCTTTAACTTGCATTTAAAAATGCTTTAGTATTTCGTGATTTTTGTATAGACACGAATTTTTATAAAAGAGGGCCCTTTTATAAACAACACTAATGAAGAAGACGTCTCAACGTCATAGTGGTGTAAGTATATGAAAGAAGTAGGAAAATACATATTTCGAAGAGATTTATTGAATAATTTGAGGAAGTTTTGTATTTTGAACTTTCAAATTATATAACATTTTACATGTATTAAAGTTACTTTTTGTACAACATCTACAACTCTTTCATAATTGTTTTTCTTATAACAGATTTTACAAAATTCTACGGTATATTTTGCAACCAATGACTAACCATTGCCCTTAACTTGAGTACTCGTAGGATCTTGTAATTTACATCTGCGAGTTTATACTTTATCAAAGCTTATTACAAAGGTTTTTGAATCACGCTTGTATTTTTTCTTGGCTCTTGATTTGCTCTTCACTTTTGATTTTTTGGGTTGATCCAGGCTTCACTCGAATTCTGACTCTTTTAGTCTCCGTTGGTCTTCTTTGCCTTCCATAGTCCCTAAAGTGTTAGAGCTTTAAAGTATGAATTCTCGTGCACTTGATTATTTCTTCTATGTGGTCCATTTCCTGAAAAGGAAAATACATACGGGACTCAGAGGTAAATTTAGATGTTGACTGCTTAACTCTTTTTATTTCCATCAGAAAGGTTGTAACTTTAGGCCAAGAATAATTTTGTATCCTGCATGTATTTCAGGTCTAATATCATCATTTGGTGTGGCTTAGCTTTTTGCCTATCATCTAAAATTGTTAGTATAATTTTAACTGAACAAAACAAAATCGTAGTTAAGTGATACCTGATTGGGGGGGAGGGGTATTTCCCTTGCTTAGGAGTAATATTTCGTCAAATGAACAACATTCCAATTCGAAGGTAACACCTTACTGTTCATGGTTTCTAATGCATAAGCACCTTTCCCAGCGATACCTCAAACTTTATAAGGACCTTCCCAATTTGGGCTCAACTTTCCTGCTCTAGCTATTTTTGTTGATTGAAAAACATTTTTGAGACCGAAGTCCCCAATCTTGATGTATCTGAGATGAGCCTTCCTATTGTAGTATCGTTCAATGATTTGCTTTTGTGCTGCCATCCTTATTAGAGCTGCTTCACTTCTTTGCTCGAGTAAATCGAAGTTCGTTCTTAACTCTTCATCATTTGATTCTTCTTCTACTTGTCTGAATCTCGTACTTGGCTCTCCTATTTCAACTAGGATTAAGGCTTCTGAACCATAAACAAGTGAAAAAGGTGTTTCTCTCATGTCTGTCTTTGTTGTTGTTCGATAAGCCCATAATACTCCTGGTAACACCTCGGACCAATTGCCTTTTGATTCTTCTAATCTTTTCTTCAAATTATTAATAATAATATTTTTTGTTGACTCAGCTTGTCCATTTTCCACGGAATGATAAGGTGAGGAAGTTACTTGATTGATTTGCCAACTTTGAAAAAATTCTGTGGCTTTCGACCCTATAAACAGTGGGCCATTATCACATACGATTTCTTTTGGCACTCTGAATTGGCATATAACATTCCGCCAAATAAAATCCATTACTTCATTTTCTCACACCTGTTTGAAAGCTCCTGCCTCTACCCATTTGGAAAAATAATCCGTTAATACTAACAAAAATCGTACCTTTCCTTTAGCTTGTGGGAAAGTACCCACTATATTCATTCCCCACTTCATGAATGGCCAAGGGAAAATAATCGTATGTAATAATTCTGCTATGTAATGCATATTATTTCCATATCGTTGGCATCTATCACACTTTGCTACAAAACTTAATGCATCTTCCTCCATTTTAGGCTTGTACTATCCTGCTTTAATTAGAGTTTTTACCAAAGATCTACCTCCTGCGTGATTTTCACAATTCACCCCATGTACTTCTTTCATCACATGTACCTCCTGCGTGATATTCGGTTTGAGCAGGTCCAAGGCATCTTGCTAAAGATCCACCGAATATTTTTCGATATAGATTTTCTCGAATTAAACAGTAACGAGCAGCTTTTCATCGAGGTGACTGAGACTCTTTTTTGATTTTAGGTACAGTTCCATACTGTAAAAATTAACAAGCTTGTTTGTCCAATCTCAAGTCAGATTATTAAAACTTACCTCATTTTATCATGGTCTAGTGCTGAATGAAATAAATGTATAGCATTTTTATCATGTATAAGTAAAGATATTACCAATACATCATTGTGGGGAATCATCATTTCATCCTCATCTGCATCATCAAATGTTATGTTATCTTCTTCCAAGGTTTGACGAACTCGCTTTGTATGAGTTACTGTGAAGTTCGCCATTTTTTTTGCAGCTGTGTACGTTACGCTGTTGATTTCTTGTCCCCCACTTATCACATTCACTGTTCTCTTTGGAGGTGGAAGTTTTGGAGGTTCTTGCCTATTTTTCATGTAAGAATGTTTACCTTTCTCGCTGAACAGGTCTGCCAAGTATCCTTACTTCAACAAATGTTCTACCTCACCTTGTAACAGTTTGCAATCTGATGTTTTATGGCCGTGGTCGTTATGAAACTCGAACTAAAAATATAGATTTCTTCTGTTTGGGTTTGATCTCATTTCCTTTGGCCATCGCACCTTATCTCCCATACTCCTTAAAACAACTACTAATTCAGAAGTACTGATATTGAAACTATAGTCTCCAATCCTTGCATTTGGGTTGGTATCCCTATCACGCATACCTCGATCTTTTCTGAACCTAGATGATGATGAACTTGAATCTTTGTTCATCAATCTATGGCCAGATCGTACATTTTCTGTCTTGGAACGTGCGTCTCGCCCTGAGGGTCCCATATAAGGCTCGTACCTATTTTTACCGAACCTCTTTTCAGATTCCAACCGCCTCGATACAGTTCTCTCATCAATCTTTGACTGAGAAATGATGTCTTCTTCAATCCGCGGTTTGGTACTATACCTGTTATATATATCATTCCATGTTGTGGCAGGGAATTCTTGTAATCTTTCTTTGAGTCTTCTCGTGGCTTCTGAACTTTTTTCGTTTAGATTACTTGCAAATGCCATGGCTGCCCAGTTATCAGGTACTCTTAGTAGCATCATCTTATCATGCTGGAATCTATCTACAAATTCTTTGAGTAATTATGTATCTCCTTGCTTCACTTTAAAGATATCTTCCATTCTTTTTTTAACTTTTTGAGCTCCCGAATGTGATTTTATAAATAAATTTGCAAGATCAGCAAAAGAGTCAATAGAATTTTTAGGTAAAAGAGAATTCCATGTTAACGCCCTTTTCGTGAGTGTTTCTCCAAACTTTTTGACCAACACTGATTCAATTTCCCGCTTGGTTAAATCATTGCCTTTTACTCCGGTGGTGAATGCAGTGACATGGTCACGTGGATCGGTTGTTCCATCATATTTTGGGATGGCAGGCATTTTGAACTTCTTGGGAATGGGCAATGGAGTCGCGCTTGGTTTCCAGGGTTGTTGCGAATATTTGTCGATATCCACTCCCATAATCACAGGTGGTACGCCAGGTATTTGCTCGATGCGGTCGTTTTGTTCCTGGTCTCCCATCACGTGACTCGTTGGGAGTTCCCCGCTTCCCGAATTAGCAAGCCCGGCGTGTGGAATTTCCACAATTGCAGTATTATTTGGGGGAGGAGTTGGAGGTACAGTTGACAGTCCCCTCACGAAAGCTTGGAGAGCATTATTCACATATTCAGTGATCAACTGTTTTATAGGATCTTGCTCAACGGCCTGCTCATCTCCATGTTGTTCATTCATGTGAGTAGCAGCTCTTTCAGGTGATCCTTCTCGAGCATGATTTGGTTGTGAGAGAGAAAGTTTTGGAAAGTAAGCAGATTATCAGATTCCCAATAATGGAACCAATTTGTTTAACAAAAAAATAAGATTCTCGGTCAAAGCCTATTTTTAGAATAGCCCGGGTTACTGATAATTCAAGAAATTCCGTACTTTCTCAATTATATGAAAGAGAATAAACGTGACAAGAAATATAGAAATAGTTGATTGAAATCAATAGAAAGTAATTGTATTCCAATAAGAATCAGAACGTCTCCTGACAAGGGAAATTCTCTTCCCTTATATAGGGATTTACAAATATAACTTTTCCTTTCTTTTATGTCTGAATCATTATGAGAAATAATGTCATTAATTAACCGTTATAATTGATAATCGTAATTGTTCATGAAGACTCTCTAACGGTTCCGATTCTTCTTCCTCATTAATTGGAGCTTCATGACTCTTTCCTTTTTATTGTCTTGATTCATTCCGTTCGTGTATCTTTGTTGAACAATTTAGGCTCGAGCAACTGCGCGCTTTCATCTCGTGAGTGATTTGTTCGTACTTCTTGTAATTCGTACATCTTTTAATTGTAACATCCAGTTGTCATCTTCTTAGTGATCCACGTATCATGCCTGTCAGCCACATGTAATTCCACGTGTATTATTTATTTTCTACCGAAACAAGTGGGACCATCCTAGTAAAAATAAAAAAGATAAGAGATTGAAAGGTGGCTGGGATATTGGACCCAAAAGGAAAGGTGAAAGAGTGACAAGGAAAAGAGAAGCAATTAAGTTCTTTTATTTTAATTTTTTTGTTATTACATCAAGGGTAAGAAAGGGGGAAGAGAAAAGATGTCAATTTAGATGATTTAATTTGATTTGACATAAAGTTTAAAAGAATTATTTTTTTTTTTGAAATATGTGGTCCTAAAAACATAAGGGGTAAAAGTTTTGTGGGCTATGATATTTGTGTGATTATAAAAGGGAATAAGTTCACAAATACCTACCCAACACAAATAATTTACCCGTTTCTACCCAAATCAAAGTATTTACCCGGTTTACCTCTTCCATGGACCATATAATGCTTATTGATGATTAGCACTCCTTGATTCTTTTCTTTAGTTAATTTTTCTTTTTGTTATATAATTACAAAAAACTAATAGAGTGTCTTTTTTCCCTTTATATGTTTCATATTTTTCTTTTTCTCCATATCAATTATCAAAAAAATACCCATATAGTATATCTTATTTATCTTTTTCTTTTTATCTTTCATTTTTTTCTTTTTTTAAATATATGTATTACTGAAATATTTCTAGCACATCGGATCCAAAATTATATATTATTATAATAAGATGGTTTAATAGTATAATAAAATGACATATTAGTATTTAATGTTATTATAAAATACTTTTCATAATAGTATACCAAAACTACATATAAATATACAAAATAGGTATACTACTATGTTACGTTTTCTGACACCTACTTTTTATACAATTAATATTATTTTTATGGAACTCCATCAAAAATTCATTTAAGGAAACAATTGCAAGGACCTTGCTGAAAAAAATTAAAAAACATAAAAAATGACTTATTTATTATAGTATACTATTTTATTATATTGTATACTACAACATATAATGTTACTATAACCATGACTTTAGTTTTACACAATAGCACCTAGCTGATTCAACAAATAACAGTTGAAGTATACTAATATGGTATATTATATACTATTATCACATATTGTTGCAGTGTATTGTATATTATTATAATATATCATTATAGTATATTGTATACTGTAACAGTATACTATTGTAGGATACCTATATACTCCTACAATATATTGTATACTATAGTGGTATACTGTTGGGTAATTGTGATTTTCGATTATTACAGTATACCGTTGTAGTATAGCTATATACTCTTATACTATACTTGTATACCGTAGCAATATATTATTGGATAACTGTATATTATTGAAGAATATACTAATATAGAAAGAGGATTCTGGAGTGAAACACATGTAAAATAATATGAAAACTTGTCTTTTAAAATTTATATTATTAACTCTAAAAAACAAAAAGGTAAATGCACGGGTATGTACTGAATTTTCAGCATCCACTAAAAAGACTAATCTATAGGTTTTTGTTTAAAGGGGAAAAGAACGTCTGGGGTGTAGGACTCTACTTGTTTAGAGAAATTAAAAAAGGAAAGGGTGTTGGGTGCGGGTAAATAGTTTAGGCCGCATAGGTAGGAAAAGTAAATTCTTTTGGTTTAGGTATGAAAGGGTAAATAGTTTGGGCTTAATGAGTATAAAGTGAGATTTTCTCGTAAAAATTACACGGGGCGCCCTATTTTGTCGCCCCAAACCTATACCCATTTTTTTTATAAAGTTTTAATTTGTACCCACTTTTTAAACAACTTCAGCCCTCTTTCTCCTCCTCCTTCTCCTCCTCAACTTAACAAGAGGAGTTATTTGCAGAAATTGATCAAAAAATAGATGATCAAGCATTCAGTGATGGTGAAGCAGCTTCCTGTACCACATATGAGAATGAAATAGTGAATATTGTCATAGCAGATCCAATTCTGCAATCAGACTCTATGCCAAGAGAATATACATACTCGTGGAGAAGACGAATACAGAAAGTCTTACCCCTGCTGAAGATGGACGAATACAACAGGACGAACGCCAGTTACAAACAAAAACTTCAGCTCTAGAGCTGAAGCTCGCCAGTTACAAACAAAAACTTCAGCTCTAGAGCTGAAGTTCGACAATTACAAAATAAAAACTTCATCTCTAGAGCTAAAGTTCACCAGTTACAAAAACAAAAACTTCGCCAGTTACAAAACAAAAACTTCGCCAGTTACAAAAACAAAAACTTCAGCAATTACAAACAAAAACTTCAGCAAATAGAGAACAAAACTTCAGTTACTATGCTTAAGTTCAACAATCACAAACAAAAACTTCAGCACACTTGGTTCAGCACACTTGCTATTTCAGTCACGTCTACTAGAATGCTGAAGTTTTGCGTGATTGTCTTTGCTACTTCAGCCCCGTATGCTGAAGTTACGCGAAAAAGTGGGTACGCTTGCAATGTTTAGGCTTATTTTAGACCAAAAAAGCGGGTATAGATGAAAATGACCCGATTTTCTCTTATAAAAGCTTTTCGTTAAGGATAAAGCGGGTAAAATGAAAAATTTAAAGTTAAATTGTTTTTAAATATAAAAATGTGTCATTATTTTGTAGCGTACTAACAAAAACAGTGTCATTTAAATTTAAAAGGAAGGAGGACACTATTGATGTGATATTTGAACTTTTTATTGAGTAGCCATGAAAATTCATGCCGAGCTAACAATCTTTTAGGTAAAGAGTTGAAGAAGTGCAAGTAATAAATAGACTCCAAATTGCATGTCACGAAGTCAGCTCTATTACACATATGTCATGGCCCGGTTGAAAATGTCATATGCCTAATTTTAGCTGCAAAATAGTACTTACTAGAAAGAAAGTCTAAAGGGAGTTTAGGATCATGTTAACATCAAGAAAAGCCTAACAAATAGAAGATATTCTATTTTACATGTCTAACTTATTGGCATATGTCCTAAACAGGAAAATACATAACGTAACCCTTTATGCGCCTGAATTTCTATGCTTGTCTTATTTTAAGTAATGGAACGTGAAAGAAGCAACTTGATCTAGGCCAAATGATATAACGTTTTATATTAAATTTGTACTCGCAAAACCATATGGTACGTATTCTTTAAGTAATTTCTGCAGTAGCTACGTATTCTTTTGTTTCCGCAAATTTTAAATTTCTGTACGAATTGATGAGTCGATCGAGCAAAATAATATCATGGTTAAGTTTGATGGAGTCGCAAATTGGCTTTCAATATCAATTTTAAAAGTTAAACTATTGCAGAAGAAACTAATCTTAGACCAGCAAAAATAAAAATCATTACAAACTAGCAAATTACTTACCAAGACTATCTTCGTGATTATTATGTTAATGACCCCAAAAAGAAGTCTATTTCTTTCTTTGATTTTGGTCAATAAAATGAAATTTATATTAATTTAAACAGTGATATTACAAGGAGCTCGTTGCAATACATTATAAAAGGAGTAATCTAAAAGGTGATCATTGGACTGATCACTGTCAAAAAGATGGTCTGGTTGATATCCATGCTCTTGATTCACAAAATATGTGTCTGGTTCATGTGCATGCTGCCCGTAGGAGAAGTTGTTCTGGCCAGATATCTTCACAAGTCTTGGGTAGGCAACTCCTTGTTGATCGGCCAAAAGTTGTGGTAGCAAAAAAGTTGGGGACTGGGTGAAGATTGTTGTTTGGTCATGCAAATTTGAAGTAGCGCCAGTCTGAGCAAGAACCTTTTAGAAAGTTTTATTGAGCTGTATAACAAATATCAAGTTTAAGTACAAAAATTTATACAGGATCACTCTTTAACAATTTAAGCTTTTAAATAAGTGGTCTAACAATTTAACATGATTTCAAAGCTAGACTCAACGGTATTTTAATTTACTCAATGTGGAGCAAGCGTATTATGTTGTCCATGTTCCAAATGCTCATTTCGAGCATGTGTGGAGTATTCAGTATCCCACATTGGTTGATGGAATAAGATGTTTTCTTCTTATATTGCCTTAGGCCAATTTTTAACTTTTGGGATTGAATCAGCCATGAACTCCATTTTGTTAACACTGATTTTCGAGATAATTTTATCCATGATTATTGAATTTTTGTGTTTGCTATCCAAAAATTATTTTTCTTTTTTTGTTACGTAATAATTATTTAATTTTGTGTTCATTACACAAACGTCACTTTTCTTTATTTTGTTACACAAACATCATTTTACTTTGCTCTAGTTATCACAAAAGTCACATTTTTACTTGAAAAGTCTATTATGCCCTTGATATTATATAAACCTTCATATTTACGTAATACCTTCTATATTATATGCTATATAATATATTTTTACCTATTTATTTTATTTATAAATAAAATAACTTAATATTATTTTATTTATTAGTTTCAAATCGTATATTTAATTTTTTCTAACTTTAATTTTCAAGATATTTAATTTTCTAACTAGTGGGGTTGAGGATTTGGAATCTGGAATCCAACTTCTTGTATTGGTTGCTTAACTTTCCTCTTTTCATTGTATCTCAGTTCTTTTCTTTTTTTCTCTCCCTTTATTATTAAAAGTTTCACTGTTTCATGACTTATGAATCTGAAAATAATATTTCGTCGCAATTCAGGAAGTGGCCGGTAAACTGAAAATTTAACACCCTTATTATATCGCACAAGCTAATGAAATATCGCATTAAATTATTTATTCATGGCTTAGACAGAAATTCAAGAGTTTAGATATTCCAAAAGGAGTAAACCCTAAGAACTGTGATGCCACAAGCCATCATATTCTATGTCATCCAAAGGAACTGCATTGTAAAAATCATAAGAAGAATGTAGGCCAAACTCTCCAAGATCATAAAATTGATCAGTTACTCCCTCTGGAAAGGTTACTGTATGATCGAGAGATGACGATTCCTGCATCATGTTTTGCCATTTAACATCATCGATGGAATCCTCGATCTTCTCAAGCGAAGGAATCCATCTATCGTAAAATATGGGGCAATTTCAACAACTATAGGTTGTGTTATGGATTCTACTCTTTCTTCTTGAACTTCATTTGGCTCTTCAAGTAAGTCTCTTAGTGAATTTTCATCAAATTGTGTTATTTCCAAGTCTTCAAATTCATCAATGCTGGATATTAATTGTGAGGTAATAGTACCTTGTGAATCCATCTAAAGAAGAAAAAGGAAAATTTGAAGGCAAAAAGGAAGAAAAATTTAAAGGAAAGGAGCTATGTAGAATGCAGGTTTAAGTTATGGCCAAAAAGCACAAGCCTTAAATAGGTACCATAAGGTTTCGCCAAATTGTCGTTCCATGATCAACTTTTTAAAATGTAAATTGCCCAACTTTTTGAAGCGAGATCATACCAAAAAGTATTTCAGTACAAGGAGGAGTTACAGTTTCATTTACGGGTTCGGTAAAACCTAATATGTTGGAACCAGTTTGACAAAGTCTGCAGATGAAGTGAAGAAGGAGGGTTTGAAACAAAATATCGATACAAACAAAGGAGATTAGACCATTTATCTCTTGGGGGTCAAGTTAATCAGGGCCATTCATCAAGTGTTTTTACAAAGTAGAAGCTTCCCTATTCAGATAAAATCAGTGATGCTGTGTATAAAAATAATTTATTTGTAAAATTCTTTGGATTCTTTTAGTTAGTTATGAGCTAAGTAATAGATGTAGGATAGTTGTAGGTATGAATAACAAATATTATTCATTTTGCTTTGTATATATAGATGTACAGTCTTTCAATGAAATATACAGAGAAGAAAACTTTTTTACATTTTGTCTGTTCTTATTCCAATATGGTATCAGAGCAATAAGGTACTCGATCCAATTCTCCTCCCTCTTTCCTCCTTCTTCCTCTTCTTCTTCTCTAAAGCTTAAATTGAACCTCTTCAATGGATGTTGATGATCAAACTGTTTCACCTGGAGTAGTGGACGACACTGCATTCAGTGATCAAACCCCACCTCAAATCACTTTCACTCATGACTCTTCACACTCATTTTACCTTCATCTGATTCCCCATGGATGATTTTTGTCAATTCTATCTTGGATTGAAGGAGCTATGGAGGATGGCGCAGGGCTATTCTCATAGCTAGCAGCTAAGAACAAATTGAGGTTTATAGATGGAACCATATCAGTCCCTGCTACATCTGCAGCCTCCTTCAAACCTTGGAGTCGTTGTAATGACATGGTGATATCATGGCTTCTCAATTCACTTTCCAAGGAAATTGTTGAAAGTGTCCTCTACTCCAAAACAACAAGAGAGATTTTGAAGGAGCTTGGGGACATATTTGGGCAAAACGATGGAGCTTTACTTTATCAGCTGCAGAAGGAGCCCAGTGATACAGTTCAAGGAAGTTCAGACATAGCTGGTTATTATACTAAAGTGAAAAGAATCTAGGATGAGATTGACAGCCTAGATACCTGTGTTCAATGTAGTGGTGATTGCTCTTGTGCAGGAAAGAGTAGATCTCTGAAATCTCATCAAGATGGCAGGCTCATCCAGTTTCTCATGGGGCTGAATGAGGCCCACTCAGGTGTAAAAAGCAATATTCTGATGGCTTCATCTCTGCCCGGCATCAATCATGCTTACTCTCTTTTAATTCAAAATGAAAAACAAATGGAGATACATGTAGCTCAGCACCCTGTCGAATATGCTTTCATGGCTGCAAGGCAGCAATATGGAGGTCAGAAGGTTGTAAGTTCCGAGAAAAGAGGAAAATATGAAGGAAAGAAGAAAAATCTTATGTGCTCCTATTATAAGAAGCCAAGACACACTGCTGAAAAATATAGGATCATTGGTTTTCGGGTTGATTTCAAATTTACCAAAAACAAGAGGTTTCAAAGTGGTGGTACACATGCTAATGCAGTTGTCACAACTGAAGATGGTGGAAATCATACCTTTAATGCAATAAAGAGGGCCATCACTCAGGAACAATACAACAACTTGTGCCAACTTCTACAACAGGTTAAGTCTGGATCTCAGGGAGATATGAATTCTGAGGTCAATGTCACTACAACTGTGCTGGTATACCTAGACATCTTTTCTATAATACTTCAAATTTTGTTATGTGGATCTTAGATTATGGTGCCTCTGAACACATGACATGTGATTTCAGTATTTTATTCAATGTGAAAACACTCACTAAACCTGTTTATGTTAACCTTCCTAATCACAAAGAGTCAGAGTCACTCAGGTTGAAAGTGTGTACATCATGTCCAATTTTTTTATGAAAAATATGTTGTTTCTTCCTAGTTTCAGATATAACCTATTGTCAGTTCATAGATTTTGTCAGCAAGCTGATTCTCTCCTCATTTTCTCTGCTTTTGGTACAATTTTGTAGGCCCCTTCAATGAAGAGGCCGGTGCTTCTTAAACTAAGAAGGGGATATATCTAATTCACTCTATCAAGCCTAGTGCCAGTCTATTAAGAAACATCAAGGACTCTAGCCCATTTTCTTTGTAGTTACAATAGGGTAAAAATTACGCGGGGCATCCTATTTGGTCGCCCCCATTTAACCTATACCCGCTTTTTTAAAAACTTTTAACTTGTACCCACTTTTTAAATAACTTCAGCTCCCCTTTCCCTCGCTGAGCTGAAGTTCACCAGTTAAGCTGAAGTTCGTCAGTTATAAAGACAAAACTTCAGCATACGGGGCTAAAGTTCCCCAGTTACAAAGACAAAACTTCAGCTCTAGAGCTGAAGTTCCCAAATTATAAAGACCACCTAGGTCTCTGCAATCTAATTTAAAGAAACTAGTGAAAACTCATTCCATTTACAGTATAGGGAGACAACAACTTTGATCAAGAGAAGAAAAAGCATACCATAGCACGTGAATGAGCACGATGCCTAACTAGTAACTTTTCCATCTGAGAGATTGAAGTTATAGTTTTCGGTGGCATCATACATCTCATCTTCTTTTTGACTGGACTTCCATTACTTGAGACAGTAATATCCGTTTGAATCAACAAGTGGTTTTCATTATTTGGGAGAACTTGAGCCAAATCTCCTGTCGAAGACTTGTAACGAGCAGTATGATTGTAGTTGCTTTCATTTAATCCTAAGGTAAACAATGACAAGGGATCTAGATGGTTTGAATTAGTCACAGAAGACAAGTTAATCACACTCGTAGTTTCAGTATCAATTTGCATGCTACTTCTATTTGCATCTAACTCAGAGTCTGCTGAAAGTTCACCATTTGGTTTAACAACTTGCTCTAAAGAGAGGTCCTCTCTCTACAAAAGACAAAACGAGGGAACTTCAGCTCTGTATGCTGAAGTTGTTGTCATTATAACTTGGAAACTTCAGCCCCGTGTGCTGAAGTTCCCCATTTACAAAGGACAAAACTTCAGCTCTAGAGCTGAAGTTCCCCATTTACTAGAGTTGAAGAGTTCGCAAGCTACTTCAGGCCCGTCTACTAGAATGCTGAAGTTTTGCGTGATTGTCTTTGCTACTTCAGCCCCAAATGCTGAAATTATGCGCAAAAGCGGGTACGGATGTAATTTTTTTATAAAGCGGGTATAAGTTAAAACGTGGCACAAAAAATGGGTATGAATGCAAAAGCCCCTACAATAGGTCTAGCAGTCAGTCTTTATATAGAATTAAGGACTTTTGTCCATCTAGTTCAAGTTGTAGAAGGACTGGTAATCAATGTTTATTTTCACTTTCTTGTTCAGCAGCTATCTCAAGTGATGTAACTCTTTGACACAATTGTTTGGGGCATTTACCCCTTAGTAATATGAAAAATATTTCTACTATCTCCTGTTCATCTTTGTCTACTTTACTTGATCATTGTGACATTGTGCAAGAGCAAGGCAAGTTAAATCACCTTTCCCATTGTAAACAATAAATTTGGATCGAGAAAATATAATCAAGACTGAAAAATATCGCAATAATCGTAGTATTTGATTTCAAATATTTGAGCGTTACAATATCTATGAATCCTCTGATTCTTCTTTTCAATATAAATTCAAGGGGCCCTTGAGCTTGATCTTGAATTGGAATTTGATTTATCTGTCGCGAACACTTTGATTGTTGCCACGAATTGTATCACGAACAAGTAGCCTTGATCATGAACACCTTGTATTTGATTTGACTTCGTTCTTGATCTTGAATACTTGAATTGTTCTTCGTTCTTGAGCTTGAACTTGATTGCTTGAAGCTTGAAACTTGTAGAGAAATTTGCGGCGTTTGATCCACGAGCTCTCTCTTGCTTCTTGTTATAACTTCTGGTCTTTTTTCTAGGTTATGAGGACCCCTATTTATAGTTGTGGAAGGAGGAGTTGTAATAAGAACAAACTCTTTCCAACCAATCAAATTAAAGTGTGACATGGCCGTATTTGATTGGCCAGAACATGTCGCTTGCACACGTGGCGCGATTTCATTAGCCTTTTAATGTGACTTGACATGCTTTGTTATTTTGACACATAGCATGATCCTATTGGCTTTTCCATTTGACTTGGCGAACCACGTCATTTGACACGTGGCACCAAACTGGACCTCTAGGAAGATGACATCTTGGGCTTAATGAAGTGGGCTTATCACTTTAAACCAATTAAATGGGCTAGCCCAATGGATTAAGACTTACTTATTTAATCTATATGTATTGGACTTATAAGATTAATTCAATTATATTAGCCCATAATATTTGTTTGGACCAATATATCTTGAATTAAAAATATAGTCCGAATTATTTATGGATTTAATTTTAATAAAGTTTATATACCTACAAATGCCCCCTACTTCAAGACTTGACAAAATATAGGTTTTGATGAATATTGAAGACCCGGATTGAAGTAATATTGAAGCATCATTCCTTATCTTTTTAATTAAAACTCGAGCAAAATTATCATACAAATACTTGAAACACCAAAGTTATCTTCAGCCACGTAAGGTTGTAATTGCTTGCTGACATTCCATTTTGACTTTGCCAAAGAAAATTATTTCCTTTAATTGAGAACCATTATTGTCATATGTATAGTAGACCTCCAGTACATGTAAAATATTTGGAACTCAGCTTAGCCTATAGAATTTGCAAGTCAATCGGCCTTAGAGATAAGTTTTCCACATAGCTCAATTCCAAACCATATGTATCAATGCCTCACAACTATCCAAATCTCTTTAGGAGAGAAACTATGAGTATTTGGTATTAAAGAATACAATTTGATTCCCTGTTGACAACAGCTAATTACCGCCGCCTTTGCACCTAATCCCACATCAGACTAAGCTTTCAATGTAGTTTTTAATCAACTATATAAGTCTATATGATCTTCCCCTTTAAACATCAATTTGCAGTATTTGCAAGCTATTTGACTAGTTTTGTGGACTCGGAAGCATTAACGCGAAGGTAATTTCTTTTCTTTTTCTTGTGCTTTGTTATTTGTTTTACTCCACTGTCTCTTTTTTCTTTATAGAAGTACTTCATCAAACTTCGAAGTACTTTAAATGTTCGAGACAAATAACTTTAAAAGTTCGTGATGAAGACCTTTAAAAATTTGTGGCGAAGATCCATAAAAGTTCGCGCAATGATCGTTAATGTTTCGTGGTGAAGAATTTACACTATCTGAACTAAAGACTTCCTTTTATTTGAAAACTTGATTTTTTTTTATCTCTGGGAAACACCATTACACCGTCCCAGTAAGAGATTTATTTTGTCTAAAGCGAAGACCAATACACCGTCTGAGCTAAAGACTTCATTTTATTTGACGCAAAGACCATTACACCGTCTAAGCTAATGACTTCATCTTGTTTGAAGATTTAACTTCATTTTATCTGAGGCATAGACCATGACACCGTCTGAGCCAAAGATTTATTTTGTCTTAAGCGAAGACCATTACACCGTCTGAGCTAAAGACTTCATTTCATTTGACACGAAGAACATTACACCGTCTAAGCTAATGACTTTATCTTGTTTGAATCTTTAACTTCATTTTATCTGAGGCATAGACCATTACACCATCTAGTCCAAAGATTTATTTTGTCTTAAGCGAAGACCATTACACCGTCTAAGCTAATGACTTCATCATGTTTGAAGATTTAACTTCATTTTATCTGAGGCATAGACCATTACACTGTCTAAGACAAAGACTTTGCCTTTTCCATGCTTGGTAGGATTACATTATGAATTTGAGGCCATGAATATCGCATTTCTTAACTAAATGCTAATAAACACTTTTCTCTATTTTTGCAGTCTAAACATGGTTTACTTCAAAGGCAGAATTTCTTCCTCTAATTCTCAATGCCTTATCATCTCGGACCATAAGGGAAGCAAGGAGGGGACAAGGTTACCAGTTGCTAGGTCACTAATAGGCCATTATAATGCAGATTCATGGGTACCTTTAAGGGACCCACCTTATTTGGTAGACTGAACGCTTGAATACAATAGTCGTCCTCCCAAGACATGGGTGCTTCGCACCACTACCCATCATGCTTGGAATTTTGCGAGTACCTTACCATGTCTAGTACGCCGAATCATTAACAAGGAGAATTATTGGGCCAATGATTTTCCGTTCGGCAGTGAATTTCATTATGTTCTTGGCTACTGGGAATGGGCAGAAGATGTCTTAAGTAGGTGTCTCTTGACACTGGAGGGTGCAAGAATTTATGACGCCGTATATGCTTCACTCTTCACATATGATCGTAATACAAATATTATGCAGGCTTTCTATGAGGCATGGTGCGCTGTTACCAAAACATTGCTTACCTCTACTGGAGAACTATCCATATCACTTTAGGGTTTGTATAAGATCGGTAGTTTACCTATAGCTGGATCTCCTTACGAGGAAGTTGTGCCAAATGTTGAAGAGCTTACAAGAACGTACGACAAGGGGAGAAGGTTTCTTCCCCAGACTTGTGAGCATTTGTTTGATGCCTTCCATCGGCTCCGAGAGGGAGGTAGCAACGATCAAAAGGTTTCTGCGAAAAAATGGGTAGAGTTCTGGTGCAAAAAGACAATGAAGTATACTCAGCCTCCTTTAAGGAAAGAAAAGAAGTCTGCTCGTTTGAATTCGACATACAATCCTACCGTTGTCATAGAGGAAGCAGTTAATTGGTCGACTGTTGAAGAAGCTTTGTTCCATAAGCTAGGAGCTATGGGTGACAAGAAAGACGAGAGGTATTTGGCTGCTTTTCTATCTTGTTGGTTATGTATTTTTGTGCTCCCTTCAAAAGATGGAGACTCCATTCGTCCTGAGACCTTTAAGATCGCGTGTTATCTTGCTTGTAAACGAAGATTTAGCCTCGCAGTTCCGGTCTTAGCCATAATATATAATGGTTTGAATGAGATTTCAAAGTGCTCGTTACTTGATCCTGCTCAAACTTTCTTTCCAGCTCATTATGTTTATTGTTGGTTAGCCCATTACTTTAAGACTCATTTTCCGTATGCTAAGGGGCCAACTGTTCCTCTCATGGCTGCATGTTCCGGTGAAGGTGCTACTAGATTTTTGGGAAAGAGGAAGCAAGGAAGCGTATTCATAACGGAGAAAATATCATTTGGACTTCGACAATGTCCCGCAGGTCTGATCCGTACCGCTACTATGACGATGGTAAGGCAGATGAGTTTGAGTTAAAGTTCTTAATGAGTATTCGCTCGAATTATCTTCCTTTGAGGGACGGAGTCAACTTTATTATTGAACCTTACAACCCTCATCGATTTAGCCGCCAATTTGGTTTTTATCAAGACACCCCTGGTCGCTTGGAGCAAGATTTTTGTGAGGCCTCATTAGAAGAAGGGTTAAGACTTGCACGGATTTGTGTGTTGACTAGATCTAAGTCGAGGTCTGTATTTTCTCCTTTTGGTTCCAATATGAAGAAGTTTACATCGTCTAACTATAGATCTTGGTGGGCAAGGGCGCATGGAAGCCTTCTTGAAGACCACTTACAATTTTTGATTAATACTGTTGAGCCAATCACAAATATCATTCAAGACCAGATCGAGGATGTCTTAGTTATTGATAGAATTCCTTCTTTACAGTCTAAGGTAGTTGAGATGCGCGCAGGCAGTGGACCCATGCTACACAAAGAAGTTCAAAGAGAAGAGATCCATACTCCACTTGACAAAAGTATTATTCCATTTGGTGTAGTCGTTAATGCCTCTAATAAGCGCCTGTCCCAAGAGGAGAGTGATAACAGCAAAGGAGATCAATATTGGAAAAGGAAAAGGCCAAACCCAGAAGGGGTTTTAAAGGTCCAAAGCGTTGATAGCCCTTCAAGAACACTAATAGCTCAGAATGAGAAGGTAAAAGAAAACATAAACTTTTTCCTTTTTGTTATCCTTGGCCAAATGAATTTGCTAAAGTGTCCTTACATTTATTTATTCATTTATTTATTTTTTCAGGCTAACAACGTTGGAGCATTGCAACGAGTAAGGCCACAAGATAGTAGCGAGTTTGTAGCAGGACCGAACCCACATAAATCATCTTCCACAGCTAAGGCAGATCAAGAGGCAACTTCTATTTCTCATGATGAAATTGTGGCAAAGTTGGGTTCTGATTTGCGTGAACGACCAACAATTGCAGCTTTAATTTTTTATGGAAAGAAGTTTGTCTTGGATATTCGAAAGGAGTCTATCTTGAAGCTTTGGACTTCGATTCAGCATAGGCTGGAAGGCAGCACTGCAGACAATGTCTTTGAGCTTGAAGAGAATACTAAAGTGATCCTTGAGGCAATGGATGGGGATGATGTGGATATTTTCCCTTTCAGAAGCCTATTAGAGTCCCTTTTTGAGCTTGCTGCTTCATATAACAAGACACGGTCGGCTTTATCTGAGAAGGTTGAAGAGACTGCAATATCAGACGTTGAAGTACACCACACAAATGTCATGATTGAAGAAGAAGAAAAGGTTAGAGAAGTGTCATCTGTCTGCCAGTCCCTAGTTACAGTGAAATAGAAGATAGAGAAACACCGTGAAAAAGAGAAGGACTTAGAAGCCCTTTTAGAAGTTGTTGAAAAAGAGTTGAAGAAGCCAAGTTTGGAGCCTCAACTACTAGAAAAGAGTATGACGCATGCTGCATTGCCTTGTTGACTGCTGATGACTTGGCCGATTTGGAGAAGAAGCAGAAGTACTTGGAAGCTATGCTCAAGGATTTGGCCAACTACAAGTTGTGCTTAGATTAGGCTTTTAGAATTATCTCCATTTTTATCCTTATGTTAGGTTGACCTAGTGGATATTTATTTCATCTTAAATCAGATTGCTTCTCTTTTTCTTTACATTGCCCGACATTTATCTTGGTCGCATAATTTTCAGCTTTTAGTACTCGTAATGAAAGATTCTTATCTTGTCGTGGGAGAGTCCAAATAATGAACTGTTTGATTTCACCACATTGAAAATTTTAGATTTTTGCAGTCTCACCAAATAATTTATATCTTGGTGTAGAAAAGTCAAAATTATGAACCGTTTAATACCATGGAAGCTAGACTTCAAAATCTAAGAAATATCCAAAATTCAGAATTAAACACTTTGAGAATCATCCCAGATATTATTTTGAATCTAGCTTTAAATTCTGTCACGTCGACAATTTCAGATTTGCACAACTTCACCAAAATATTTGTATCTTGATGTAAGAATGTCTAAATCTCAAACCATTTAATTTCATGGAAACTAGACTTCAAAATCTAATGCATATCCGAAATTTGGAATCGAATACGTTGAGAATCATCCCAGATATTATTTTGAAGCTAACTTCAAATTCTGTCACGTCGACGATTTCAGATTTGCACGGCTTCACCAAAATATTTGTATCTTGATGTAGGAATGTCTAAATCATGAACGATTTAATTTCATAGAAACTAGACTTCAAAATCTAAGACATATTCGAAATTCAGAATCGAACACGTTGTGAATAGTCCCAGATATATTTTGAAACTAAATTCAAATTCTGCCACGTCTACGATTTCAGATTTGCACAGCTTCATCAAAATAATTGTATCTTGATGTAGGAATGTCAAAATCATGAACCGTTTGATCCATTGAAAACTTAACTTCCAAATATAACATATCCAAAATTCAAAACTTAATGCCATAAGGATAGTTTCAGATAATATTTCGAAGTCAACTTTGGTTCCTGATATGCCGACAGTTTCAAATTAGCACGGCTTCACCAAAATCTTTGTATCTTGGTGTGGGAGACTTGAGATTGTAAGAACTTTTTAATTATAAAAAATTGAAATTTAAGAGATTCATTCTCACCAAATATCTTGGGTCCAGGTCTCTCTGAATTTGAAATGTCATGAAGGTAGACCATAATAACTTGAAGGTGTGGCAAATGTGAAGGCATAACGGATCCCCAAACTTCAATGAAAATGCTTGGCATCCCCATTAAAAGATATTAATCATTTCATTGTAGACACCAATTTAGCATAGCGCCTTGCCCTCTTTAAATCAAATGGAACCCAAAGTTTAACAGAAGCATGGTGTCCCGACTCGATTTTCAAATACTAATTGAATGAATTACATTCCATCGTACTTCATTCGAACAACGATTGGGGGATTATGTATCTTTTGAAATTATTCGACTGAACTCAGAATGAAACTCTAAGCTGCCTACGTACCTCAGTAAAGAGGATCAAGTCATACCGTAGTTCAGAATGGATAGATTTTTTTTTATCTCCTACCTTTTGCCTAGGCCGCCTCTTTCGAGGTTTTCAACCTAACGAACCTTCTTTTTTTTGGGCTATACACAGTTTAGACTCATGCGGGCCAGGAGTAACATGCAGTTTATACTCATGCATTAAGGAGCGTTGCAACTTCAAGGATAATACTTCTTCAAAAACTTGCCATTGATGGGGTCGATTCTCATGCCATTTGCATCAACCAGCTTGTAAGCCCCACTTGAATAAGCTTCTTGCACAACATATGGCCCATCCCATTTTGAAGTGAACTTCCCTACAGGTTTATGGGAAGTAATAATGGGTATTCTTATGGTAAGGACTTGATCTCCTACTTGAAAGGATCTCGGGCGAACTCTTTTATTGAAGGCATGAGACAATCGAGCTTGATAGCATTCAAGACTTTGTTGGGCCTCCAACCTCTTCTCATCAAGAGCCTCTAACTCTGCTAATAGAAGTCGAGCATTTCTTCATCAGTGATCTCTTCTTGAATAGCCAGACGTAGTGAAGGTATTTGGCGCTCAAGTGGCAAGACGACTTCGACTCCATAAACGAATAAATACGGAGTTGCTTGTGTTGGCGTGCAGTGAGTCGTCCTATATGCCCATAGAGCTTCTTCCATACGGTCATTCCAATCTCGTTTGGATTTGGAGACGAATTTCTTCAGCAGGTTGCATAAAGTTTTGTTGAATGCCTCAGCTAGGCCATTGGCGGCAGCATTGTACATCGAAGAGTTATGTTGCTTGAAGCCAAAGAGATCACAAATCTTGTTCATCAACCTATTGTCGAATGGCTTACCATTATTCGTTATTATGTAACGAGGAATGCCAAATCGATAGATTATGTTTACTCGAATGAAACATGCAGTATTTTCCTTCTTTACCTCCTTAAGAGCGACAACTTCAGCCCATTTTGAGAAATAGTCAGTTGCAGCCAAGACGTATAAGTGCCCACCAGAAGACTTCGGCAGTGGTCCCACAACATCCAATCCCCAAGCGTCAAACGACCAAGATGCAACAGTCAGGTGCAACACTTCAGGAGGTTGATGGATAAAATTCGCATGGAATTGACAAGCCTTGCATCTTCGAGCATAGTCCAAGCAGTCTTTTACCATCGTTAACCAATAATATCCCATCCTTTTTATATGGAAGTGGAGCTTTGGTCCAGACTGGTGCGACCCACATACCCCAGAATGTGCCTCTTGCAAAGCTTGGAGTGCTTCTTCTTCCCCTAAGCATCGCAAGAGTACTCCCTCGAATGACCTTCTGTATAGAGTGTCTTTCTAGTAAAGGAAGCGAGGTGCACGACGATGGATTTCAGTCTTCTCCTCGGATTTTATGGAAGTATCCCATAGCACAAGTAGTCGATAATGGGTTGTCGCCATTCTTCTTTCTCTACTTCAGAAACAACGACAAGATGCTCGAGTTTATTTTCTTCACCTTCAACCTTATTTAGTGGCGGTACTACCCACTTTTGGCAGACAGTAACTTGCGCTTGATCAGGTAGGGTTAACGATGAAGCTAAGGCCGCTAAAGCATCAACCTTCTTATTTTCTTTCCTTGGCACATGCTGAATAGTCACATCATCGAGCCACCCTATTAACGTTTTAGGGTAATCATGATATGGGCGTAATTCAGGCTTCTTAACCTCATAACTACCTAAAAGCTGGTTGACCAATAACTGGGAGTCACCAAAGACTTGCAACTGCAATTGTTTCATATCAACGGCCATTTCAAGCCCAAGTATTAATGCTTGATACTCAACAACATTGTTGAAACAGATTTGTGTCAAGGTGAAGGAGCAGGGCAAGACTTCACCTTGGGAAGTGACAAATACTACGCCAGCACCAGCTCCCCCGCGATGCGCAGCACCATCAAAGTACATCTCCATGGAGGTTGAATTTCAACGACCATTGCGTCCTCATCCGGTAGTTCGTCAGTTAGCTCCCAGTCATCAGGTATCAGATGATCTGCCAAGAAGTTTGCCAATGCTTGTCCTTTCACAGCCTTTTGAGGGATGTAGAAGATCTCGAATTGTTGAAATTGGAGATACCATCTCGCTAGTCTATCACTAAGAACAGGTTTTGACATCACGAACTTGATGGGATTTGCTTTGGAAACAAGATGGACAACATGAGCTTGAAAGTAGTGCTTCAACTTTTGAATTGAGAAGACTAGCACCAAACACAGCTTTTCAATTGGCGAATAATTCATCTCATTTTGTGTCATCATCCTGCTCAAGTAGTAAAGGGAGTTTTCTTCTCCCTCACTATTTTCTTGGGCCAACAATGCTCCAACAGAGCTTTCTTGCGCCACAATGTATAGTATCAATGGCTTTCCAGGCATAGGAGCAGCTAAAACTGGAGGTTTCATCAAGTAGGGTTTGATACTTTCGAAAGCGTTGCTAGAAGCTTGGTCCCACTTGAAAGGAATGCCTTTCTTCAAGGCGACTAAATGGTTGGCACCTTCCAGCTAGGTTCGAGATGAATCTCCTAAGGTATGCTAGCGTTCCTTGCAGACTTTTCAATTCATGAATATTCCAAAGCTCAAGAATTTTCAAAATAGCATCCACTTTGGCTTGATCAATTTCGATCCCTCGATGTCGGACAATGAAACCAAGGAACTTTCCAGAAGTAACTCCAAAGGCACATTTCAATGGGTTCACCCTAAGTTGGTACCTCCGGAGCAACTCAAATACCATTCTCAAGTCTTTCAAGTGGTCGCCCTTCTTTCTTGATTTTACCACCAATTCGTCAACATAGCATTTGACATTCTTGTGGAGAAGATGGTCGAAAATATTCTGCATAGCCCTTTGGTACGTAGTACCAGCGTTCTTCAAGCCAAAAGGCATCACCTTGTAGCAATAAATACCATTGGGGGTGCGGAATGAAGTAAACTCTTCATCTTTTGGTGCCATGCAGATTTTGTTATAGCCCGACGAACCGTCCATGAAAGACATTACTTCGTAACCAGTAGTAGCATCGATCATCAGCTCTGGAATAGGAAGCGGGAATTCATCTTTAGGACACACATTGTTGAGATCCCTGAAGTCAACACATACTCGAATCTGGCCATTCTTCTTCCTTACAGCGACAATACTTGAAACCCATGTTGGGTATATAACCTCCCAAATAAATCTCGCTTCAATGAGTTTGTTAACTTCGGTTTCAATCAGGGGAACCAAGTCTGGCCTAAAGCGCCTTTGAGCTTGCTTAACAGGATGAGCGCCATTCTTGACCGCAAGCTGATGAACTGCAACTTTAGGGTCCAAGCCAGGCATTTCTTTGTAACTCCAAGCAAAGACATCCCTAAACTCCTTGAGTAACTCAATATAGGTGCTTTCTTCATCAACTTCTAGTAAAGCACTTAGGTTGGTGGGTTTTGGTTCGTCATCGGTGCCAAGGTTAACTTCTTTTAAAGCATCAACAGTTGCTTTCACCCCTTCTTCAAGTTCCGGGGGAGAATCTTTCGCCTCTTCATTTTCTTGAGGGTCCCCATCATTGAAGGATATGTGATAACACGATGAAACATCGTCCAATTTCTGATCATCCTCCATTAGAGATAAACACCATGCTCACTTTGTGCAGTAACATGATACGAAGAACCCACACTTTCTTCATATTCATCAAGTTCTTTAGTGTATACCACAGTGTATGGCTTCACCTTCAGTACTTCATCACACGAAACCATGACTTCTGTTTGTCGCCTCATTCTAAAAGGAACCAAACTTTTGAAATCTTTAGAGACCCTCCGAATTTTGGGCGAAGCGGGTGTTCTTGTATTTTGATAATTTTTCTGGAACTTATTCACCTTCTTTAATGGACCCAATCTCTCAAATACGAAATTCCTCACAGTTGATTTTCCAATTCTGTCAAAAACAGAAGGCATGTTAGAAGCGGCAGATTCATTTTCTACAGTGATGTGATATCTACTCGCCCTTCTGATGGAGATGCGCACTGGTGACGGTTGCTTGTATCCCAAACCTTCACGTGGTTGCCTCATTGCAGCTTCTGATGGGAGCTTCCCTAACTTTGATGTCTCATCGGGATTGTATCCAACTTTCGCAAATAGCTTGTAAGCGTTAGGATCAAAGCCTTCATCTGTTCGCTTTGTAGGGAGTGCCACATTCTGCAAACGATTTTGAGCTACAAACCCTGCAAGCAGCTTCGAGGACAACTTTACTGCCTCAATTCGTTTCACCGGAAGAGTTAATGCCTTTAGTGTGTTGGTTTGGAAATTAGATGATTCGCCCTCGACTTTCTTCCTTTTAGGGACATATTGGAGCTTAGGACTTAATTTCTTGCCATAAGATGTAATATCCCCTCTATGAGATTTATTCACATTGGGTTGTACCTCCTTAGTAACGGCTTTGGCTTTACCAATAATCACCTCAGTTTGTTTGGTTATGGGCTCGTCATTCTTGCTTTTCAAGCCATCATCAACCTTTAGCTCCTTCACAATGCGGTTCTTCAAGTACAACTTTGCATCGGCAAAGTGTGACTCTGCCTCGGTGAATGGCTCATCATCAGCAACTATCTTCTTCTCGACTTCACCCTCGTAGTATTTTAAACATTGATGGTAGGTAGATGGAACTACTTTATTGTCATGTATCCAAGGCCTTCCAAGCAAGACATTGTATGATCTTTTTGCATCGATCACATGCAGCCATGCAAATCATTGCATATCTTCAATAGTGATTCCCAGCCTGATCGTGCCTATGGCTCTTTGCCCCCCTTTGTTGAATCCTTGGATTATCACACGACTTTCTGAGAGTTCGTTCATGGGAATACCAAGTTGTTTCACAGTATGAATTGGAAAAATATTCACTGAGGATCCTCCATCAACGAAAATTCGGTTTACCCTTCATCACGCATATAGCCAACCAGGTACAATGGGAGGTTATGAGGAGTGTCACATAGCAGAAGATCGTCATTTGTGAATGTGACTTTTTCCTCATAAGCATCAACTTCTTGAGTAGTGGAGTCGATGAGATTTTCCGAAGATGGTGCCGACGGTAGGTCATCACTCCTTTCTTTTCCTTCGTCAGTATGGCAACAAGAGGCATCAATACCCCTATGGGAAATCTTCGTGCAGAACCAACTTGGTAAAAACTCCTCCAAGGTCACTGGATGTCGTGGCTTTTGAGGGTGGTGCACCTCCACTTTCGCTTTCTTTACGTGCTTAACTGGGTTCGATATCCTAGGTATTTTCACCATTATCTTCCTCGTTGGTTGTTCCATTGATCCTTTTTGTGGGACCCTTTTGTGGCGTCTACGACGAGTCACCAATGTCCAACCTTCATCATCCTCAGGTTGACCGTCTTCAACCTTGTAATTCTCCGGTAATTCTTCATCTTTAATATCTTTGGAACTACATAATTCGTCTGGATTGAATGAGCCAACTATGATAGAGACTTGGTTTGAGCTTGCTTTCTCATCTTCAAGCACGATATTCTTTTCACGAGCCAAGTCCATAACTTTGTTCTTGAAGACAAAGCACATCTCTAGAGGGTAGCTCACAAGTCGATGATATTTGCAGTAATTTGGGTCATCGATTTTCTCAGCTTCATTTGGTCGCTTCATCTATGGAAGCTCAATGAGATATAACTCGAGGAGTTCTTCAAAAATAGTCGGCACATCATAATCTAGAAATGGGTACTCTTTCTCTTGCATTTCTTTTAGAGTCAACTTTCCACTTGGCTTATCTTGAAATGAAGTGGATTTCATACTCTTCTTCTTGCTCACCTTCTTCGTGAACTTCACAGGTGATGTGTTGACATTCATAGCCTCTTTATTTTCAGATCTCGGTACAAACTTGCTCCATTTTATAACTTCTTGCTTGTCGTTCCCTTTGCGAGGTTCATAGATGGGCAGCCTTTCGTTCCCAGCAGAGGCCATGCTCAATTCCATGTCATGGGCACGAGTTGCAAGTTCTTCAAATGTGCTAGGCTTGATACCTTGCAAGATGTAGCGCAACACCCAATGCATACCTTGGATGCACATCTCTATGCCAGAAGCTTCACTAAGCCTGTCTTTACAGTTGAGGCTTTCATTCCTCCAACGATTGATAAAGTCGATAACTGGTTCACTCTTCCGTTGACGAGTACTTCTGAGTTATATCGTACTCACAGTACGTCTCATTCTATAAAAGCGATTGAGGAATCTTGCTCTAGTTGATCCCAGCTATTAACAGATCTAGCCTCGAGGTCCGTGTACCAATCAAAAGCATTCCCTTTTAATGAGCAGACAAACTGCTTGACAAGGTAATCTCCATAAGTCCCAGCATTGTTGCATGTCTCAACGAAGTGCGCCACATGTTGCTTTGGATTGCCTTTGCCATCAAACTGTTGAAATTTCGGAGGTTGATAGCCAGCAGACATCTTCAACATATCGATCCTTGAAGTGTACGACTTTGCATAGGTAAAGGAGGACTTGGAAGCAACTTCATATTTTTTTTATAGTCCCTTCAATAAACTCCTTTTAGTTGATTGATTGGAATCATCCCTTCCAAAGAGACTGGAATTTCCTTAGTGGATGCAACTTGTCGTGGGGGAGCATCAATCTCTTGGACTTCTGGGAGTTTGCCAGGTGCATGGGTGGATTCTTCTTCCATCAAGATTCCCACCCTATCTGTTAGCTTGTCGATTCTAGCATCTTGATTTTTCATGCACTTGGTCAAGCCAGAGATTGCTTCCGTCAAGTTTTCCAACTGCTCCTCTACAGATGAAGTGTTTGTTACCAAGGCTTGCATGATTGTCATGGACGATGGAGAGTAGTATGGATTTTCACACAGATTGATCATTGATTGGCTCACGCTATGTGGTGTAAGTGGGGAGGATCCATCACTTGAAGCGTCGTCATCTTCCTTCACAGCAGAGTGCTTGGATCCGGAAAGGTCAAGAAGAGCAAGAGTTTTCTTGATCTTTCCAGCAACATTGCTTCCTCCTTCAGGTGCATTTGTGGAAGATCTTGATCCTTTTGAGGATGAAGATCCGAAAACAGGGGTAGATACGGACTGCACTTGGGGTTCTTGTTCTCCTAACGAGCTTGCTTTTCTCCTCGTAACTGGTCCAAAGCTTCCAAAGGTAACTTCGAGTATGTTTTCCACATCAGCATAGAACCTGGAATTAGCAGCCTTGGCGGAAGTTGAACTGGGGTTGATTTTCTTGGAAGCCATTTCGTTGTTCTTGAACTTTGGTGATTGAAAAGTTGAGATGAGAGGTAGAGATTGTCCCACTGGGCGTGCTAGAATTTGTAGACAATAAATTTGGGTCGAGAAAATATAACCAAGACTGAAAAATATTGCAACAATCGTAGTATTTGATTTCAAATATTTGAGCGTTACAATCTCTATGAATCCTACTGATTCTTCTTTTCAATATAAATTCAAGGGGCCCTTGAGCTTGATTTTGAATTGGAATTTGATTTATCCGTCGCGAACACTTTGATTGTTGCCACGAATTGTATCACGAACAAGTAGCCTTGATCTTGAACGCCTTGTATTTGATTTGACTTCGTTCTTGATCATGAATACTTGAATTGTTCTTCATTCTTGAGCTTGAACTTGATTGCTTGAACCTTGAAATTTGTAGAGAAATTTGCGGCGTTTGATCCACGAGCTCTCTCTTGCTTCTTGTTATAACTTCTGGTCCCTTTTCTGGGTTATAAGGACCCATATTTATAGTTGTGTAAGGGAGGAGTTGTAATAAGAACAAATTCTTTCCGACCAATCAAATTAAAGTGTGACATGGTCGTATTTGATTGGCCAGAACATGTCACTTGCACACGTGGCGCGATTTCATTAGCCTTTTAAAGTGTGACATGGTCGTATTCTTGGACCAATATATCTTGAATTAAAAATATAGTCTGAATTATTTATGGATTTAATTTTAATAAAGTTTATATGCCTACACTTATCCAGTTCAATCTCCACAAAATATATCTTTGAGCTAATTCACATAAACACTTGGTACCTTATAAAGAACCTACCCATGATGGTTATAGATACTTCTTGATCGTAGTTGATGATTGCAGTAGAGGCACTTAGACCTATTTACTTAGTAAAAAATCCAATGCATGCACTATCCTAAAGCACTTTCTAGCTATGATGGAAAGGCAATTTGACAGGAAAGTTAAGGTGATAAGATCAGACAATGCCCTGGAGCATGGAGGGAGTATGGAGCCCTCACTTTTTCTTGCTTCTAAGGGGATAATACATCAAACTAGTTGTGTTTACTCTCCTCAACAAAATGGTATTGTTGAGAGGAAACATAAGCACCTTCTAGAAACTTGCAGGGCCCTATTGTTTCAGTCCAAACTCCATATTTCTTACTGGGGAGAATGTCTTTTCACAACCACATATCTCATAAATAGATTTCCTTCTAAGATTCTTAAGTTTAAAACTTACTATTGTTGATACCCAATTTTGCCCTCATATTTTCCAAAATATATTATACTTTCAAAACAGCATATTTGCATCATTGTTTAGCTTACAAACTTATACAAGCATATTCTATAATTTTTCGTAATTTTTAGAGCTTTAAACTAATTTTCTTGTATTTAAATTATATATAAATATCTAGTAATTATCCTTTTAAATTATTTTGTGATGACTTAGTTACCTAAAATAATTATTTCTGCACCTATAATATATGTTTCAAATATTTTATTCCATTCCATATAGTTACATTAGCATTTTTTAAGCTATTTATCTAATTTTATAATAATGGCCTATATTCATACAATTGCTCTTTATTTTATATTATATGTGTCAAAATAGAATATTTATATTTTTATAATACAAAGTTATTATTTTAAAATATATCAGTGCATAAATAATATTTTATTTTATTTATTAAGCATTTTTATTAATTATTTCTTAATAAATTTTGGGGTATTTAAAAAAGAGCCCAATTTTACCTATTTTTCGGACCCAAATTTACCCAAACCTTAGCCCAATCTACCCAAGCCCAAACTACCCAAGCCCAAAACCAAAATATCCCTTTAAAAAAACCGGCTGGTACTCGTCCAAATAACCCGCCCATGCCCCTTAATATCCTGGCCGTTGATCTCAAGTGAACAACGACCCATAATAACCCAACCCTTTTAAATTACCTAAAACTACCCAAAACCCTAACCCATTTCCCCCCTGCCCAACTACCTTCACAACCTCTCTCATCTCTCTTCATCTCTGTTAAACCCGAGCCACCGTAACCCTAACCTTCTTTGATTCCGACTCAAAGATGGAATCAATTCATGATCTAGTTACCTGTTTTATGATACTCTATCATTTTACGCATGTTTATGACATTTTTAGTTCTTGCCCTATTTTCGCCAAGAACTAGTTCTCAAGAACGGGCCAATTTACTTTGATTTTGTGAAGATCTGGATGATCTTTCGTCTATATACATGTTATATTGAACGATTCTTGCATTATTGGTTCGATTCAAGTTGTCAGTCCCAACTAGGGTTTGAGATTTTCCCTTTTCCTTTACTGATTTTTGATTTATATTCTTCCCTTTCTTGTGTTTGACTGATATTTTCCTTATTTTTGTTTAATCTACTGTACCTCCTTATTTTACGGGTTATTTTCCCTAAAACTGATTCTGATTGATTCTAGCATGCCATATTTTCCTTATTCTGTGTTTAATTTATCGTGTTTTCCTATTTTATATGTTAAATCTGCTACTATATAAACCCCTCCCCTAAAACCCCTTAAAGTGACTATTGAATCTAAAAAAATCCCTGCTATTATTCTCACTACTCTCCTCTCTCACTCACTCAATCACTGTTACACTCCAACACTCTCTCAAATCATTGAATTCGGTGCCGGCTGAAAGCCAAGGCCATTAAACAACCTCCTCCGGTGCAAGCACTACCCGGGGCCCATTCTCGAGGCTCTTGTAAACTCTGATGCATCGGGGACTTGGGGTTTTTGCTACTACGCACTTTACTCTTTTGATTCTGCTACTGGTTAGTGTTTTAAACGTTTGCAATGTTCAATTTCTTTCTTTCTTTTTACATATGTATTTGAGTACATGACCATGATAATGTTCAATACTCTGATGTCATTCTGTGATAAGTAAACGCATGAGATAGTTTACTGTTTGTGTTATGCTAATACGTATTCTTCACTATGATTTGCACTCTGTGATTTCTTGTCTTCTGAAATGGGTTCTATACCATTTAGCATCTTAGCATGTTTAGTTTTTAACTTAAATGAAAGTCTATTTTGATATGAGCCTGACTACTGTGATTGTATGTTGTATTGTTGGCACATGAAAATAATAGTTTTGAAGATTGACAAAGGGACTCAGAAATGAACCAGGTCCATCACTGGTAGACATAGACACATGCAAAGTCAAGGCACGTGAGATGCACATGCAGGAGATAAACGTGTTCTGGCATAATAGATATCTCCTGATCGAAAAAGATTGCATAAATGATAAGGAGAAAGACTCCTTACTCAAAGAGAACATTATCCAAGATAAGGAGGGATTTAGGAGTTGAGATTCACTAGAACTCTTCCACCAAGGAAGAGTAGCATTAGAACTAATGGTGTAATCTGGGCCTGGGCCTAGGCCAAACGGGCCCCGGTCCAGGCGGGCTTGGGTCAGGCGGGCCCGGGCCAAACGGTCCTAATGGGTAGAACCGACCTGGGCCCAAACGGGCCTAAGCGATCCAGGCTATTTTTTTAAAAAAAAATTTTATCTAGGCAATTTCTTGTAAATATTGTGACATAAATCTTGTAATTCAAATTTAAAACACAAAAATAGTAAAGAGATATTCAACTTGCACTAAAAAATCCAAACAGCTAGTTTTTGAAATTATAGCCGTTGGCTATTTTTAAAAAAATAATTTTTTTATGCAATTATATTATATTATCTAAGGAAATTTATTGTAAATTATATTATATAATTATGACTTATGTCTTTTAATTCAAGTTTAAACACACAAAAAAAATGTAAACAAATATTCAAGGAAATGTCTTATAATTTTTATTAATACGACATTTAAAAAAATGACAATATCTTTCTTAGACTTCCTCCCCCCAATGGAATAAGCACAACAATGTACTAATACCACCATTAAAAGGAAAACAAACTAATCAAGATGTGTCAAAATACAAGTTACATGTTAATCTACATATTATCTCTAACAAATTTCATAAATCCTTCAAGGTTTGGATGAATTTTTGTTGGTGGTGGCAGAAAAGAAGCTTGTTCATCACCGCTTAAGGGCGAAGCAGCATCCTCCGCAAGTTCCGCTAGCATTTCTTCATAAGCTTCGTCTATTTCCGATTGTGATTCAAGTAGTCCAAAATTTCTTATTTCTGAACGGATCCAATCTCTGAAGAGTACTGATTTTTTCAAGCTCTCCCTCATAGACGCTCTATGATCACCGATTTGAAGTCTTGCTTGACTAAAAGGGCTCTCCGATGCCACTGTTGAAGCTTGAATACTTAAGATATCTCTAGCCACCCTTAACAGGACCGGATAGTGTTTTTCTTTGTCCTTCCACCATTCCAAAACATTGAAGGTGCCGTCGGGATTCTCTGTTTCAAGTCTCTGCGACAAATAAACTTGAAGCTCATTTAGATGTGAACTATCACTAATATTATCACCTTGAGAACCCCTGAACCACGTCCAAGAACTAAGTGATTTTAGTCCCGCAGATCTTTTAGATGACTGCGAGCTAGACAAGATAGGAGTTGGAACATTTGGTCTAGCATGATCTAATGCAACTTGATAAGCATTATAAATTTTTTGAGCATTTATTTTAATTGAGGATTTTTCATCTATAATTCTATCATATTCCTCAGTTGAAAGTGGTAAATCATTATAAATTTGAGTATACTAATAGTGAGGACCTCCTAATTTCATGGTAGGATTTAACATGGCCGCGACACCATAAATAGGGGGGATAGGCAAAAAATATTTTTTAAACTTATCTTTCATATCATCAATAGCACATTGGTAAACTATCACACCCTCTGAAAATTGAGTAAATAATTCTGCAAGTGATGAAATATAAACGAAACAGTTAGAAATAGTAGCATGATATTGCCCAGATAATTCGTTTGTAGCAACATGAAAATGTTCTAAAAAATCTAGAAGAGTTTTAACATTAGCCCAATCTTGATTTGTAAGGTGCTCATCATCATCATCATCATCATCACCACCACCTACACGAACATTATAGGTTGCACTTATTGGGTTTCTATATTCATATGCAAAAACTAAGCTTTCATACAAGTAATTCCATCTAGTCAGACAAGGTTTAGGAACCTTTGTTTCTCTAAGGCCAAATTCATCACATTTTTTATAATATTCTCTAACTCTACTTCTACGGTTTGAATAAAAAAGCCAATGAAGAGCGAATTTAACCTTTGCAATTTCA
>ML381364.1:0-57742 GCA_005239525.1 Nicotiana knightiana
GTCAAAACTAGGTATCGTCACCTAGAAAAATTGGCGCTCGCTTTGCTAAGCGCCTCTAGGAAGCTAAAATCGTATTTTCAGTGCCATCCCATATGTGTTCTGACTACTTACCCATTAAGAAACATAATGCATAAACGCAAGCTCTCGGGACGATTGGCCAAATGGGCCATGTGGATCAACGGGTACGATATCGAATATCAACCCCGGACCGCCATCAAATTTCAAATATTGGCAGACTTTGTCGCCAACTTTACGCCGGCCCTAATACCCAAGGTCGAAAGAGAAGTGTTGTTGAAATCGGGGACTTCGTCGAGAATCCGGAACCTCTTTACAGATATTGCCTCGAATGCAAAAAGGTTTGGACTTGGCATCGTGTTGAAGCCATCGACAGGTAATGTAGTTAGACAATCTATTAGGACTGTAAAATTGACTAATAAAGAGGCCGAGTATGAGGCCATGATTGCAGGTCTCAAACTGGCTAAAATCCTGGGGGAAAAGGAGATCGAAGCTAAATGCGACTCACTCCTTGTAGTGAACTAAGTCAATGAAACGTTCGAAGCTAGAGAGGAACAAATGCAAAGATACCTGTATAAACTGCAGGTAACGCTACATCATTTCAAGGAGTGGACTTTGTAGCATGTACCTTGAGATCAAAACTGCAAAGCTGACGCTCTTGCTAATTTGGGATCATCGGTCGATGGCGATGGATTAAACTCAGGAACGATCATGCAACTCATGAAATCGGTAGTGGAAGAAGGTCACGCCGAGATAAACTCAACGAGCTTAACTTGGGACCGGAGAAACAAATATATAGATTACCTGAAGACCGAAAAACTTCCCTCAAATCCTAAAGAATCGAGAGCTCTGCATACAAAGGCAACCCGGTTAAGCTTGTCCAAAGATGGTACCCTATTCAGGAGAACATTCGATGGCCCACTCGCCATAAGTGTAGGACCGGGAGATACCATGTATGTTTTGAGGGAAGTCCACGAAGGCACCTGCGAAAATCATTCGGGCACCGAATCTTTAGTTCGGAAGGTAATCAAAGCCGACTAGTACTGGATCGACATGGAAAAGGACGCGAAGGAGTTCGTACGAAAATGTGATGGATGTTAGAGGTGTGATCTGATGATTCATCAGCCCGTGGAGCTGCTGCATTCGGTCTTGTCACCCTGACCATTCATGAAATGAGGATGGACATCGTCGGCCCCCTGCCATGGGCACTCGGTAAGGCTCAATTTATATTATTTATGACTGACTATTTTTCTTAATGAGTGGAAGCCCAGGAATTTGAGAATGTCAGGGAGAAGGGAGTTATTGATTTCATTTGGGACCACATAATATGCCGATTCGGAATGCCGGCCGAGATCATGTGCAACAATGGGAAGCAGTTCATCGGCAACAAAGTGGGCAAGTTTTTCGAGGACCATAAGATCAAAAGGATCCTATCAACGCCCTATCACCCTAGTGGGAACGGGAAAGTGGAGTCCACGAACAAAACCATACTCCAAAATCTCAAAAAGAGGTTGACCAACGCCAAAGGAAAATGGAAGGAAATTTTTCTTGAAGTCATATGGGCATATCGTACGACCCCAAATTCCAGTACCGGGGCCATCTTGTTCTCATTAGTCTACGAAGCCGAAGCCCTAATACCGATTGAAGTAGGATAACCGAGTCTCAGGTTCCGATATATGATCTAAGAGTCAAACGATGAGGCCATGAGTACGAGCTTGGAACTATTAGATGAGCGGCACGAGGCAGCCCTTGTCTGGCTGGCTGCCAAAAAATAATGGATTGAGAGGTATTACAATCGAAGAGACAACCTCCGACATTTCAACCTCGGGGACTTGGTGTTGCGGAAGGTGACACTAAATACTCGGAACCTAAACAAAAGGAAGCTGAGACCGAATTGGGAAGTTCCATATCGAATTATCGAGATCACCGACAAAGGATCATACAAACTCGAAGCAATGAACGGTGAGCGACTACCGAGAAACTGGAACGTAACCCACTTAAAACGATACTACTACTAAGGTATAACTCGTCGTAACGGCCAATGAATGATGCAACTTTTAGGTCTGAAAGCACGCGTTGCACTCTTTGTCCATTGAACCGGTTTTGTCTCAAATGGGTTTTCTGGCAACGTTTTTAATGAGGCAACAGTGGATCGTGCTAACTTAGAATTGAAGACCGTCTATGAACCATAGTCAAGGATCACATCAACAGTATCCGAGCACTCTCTATGATCGGCCTTGAATACTGGGGGCCATCACCCTCGGATAATGATTTTATCAAGGAAAGAAACTTTGTGCTCGAACAGTCTAGGCTCGGTAGATAGGATTTATTGTACGGGACAAACTGTCACCATTCCCACATAGAAAACTCAAGCCATAACTTGAATCATGTATACATTTGCAACCTTGTATATTGCGCACAGAAATAAGGAAAATTTTCTACCTTGCAGATAAAATTTTGTCTCTTAAAAATTACTACATTCTGTTCCCTAAAGATATCGAGCCCAAGGGCCACCTCTATCCAGATCCAAGAGATCACCTTCACTCGAGGATTGTCATCCAAGGCAAGCTCGGACATCCTTGTCTATCGAAGCTTGGAAGAACAAAACCTATTAAAGTGCTCGAATTTTAAAGGCTATGGCCTTCCCCATTCGGGAACTGTTGTCCTAGGCAAGACCGGATGGCTCGGGGGTGATGATCCTATTGGGAAACACCCGAACTTAAAAGGCTACGGCCATCCTAGAATAGCTCGGAGATGTCCGAGATCCATAACAAAAACACAAGGCCTTCAAAATTTCTAAACCGATTCAAAGGCCACCCTTAGCAAAATTGTAATCTAAAAAATCCTAAGTAAACACTTCGAGGGAAGCTTTCGGTCATACCAAACCCCCACGAGTCTTAAGGAAAATAATATAGAGAACGAGCCTTGTTCGAACATCCGAACAAGACATAATTATTACGTGCTAAGACATTCAAAATCTTTGCAATCGTAAAGAGAAAAGCAAAAAGAAACAAGCTTGAAAATTGTTGAAGGAAAAAAGAGCCTTGTATATATGTAAATATATTTACAAAGGCTAAACGGCATCAACAAAATACAAATATACAAAAGTACAAAAACAAAAGAAAAATCTACAAGGCACCTAAGCAGCCTGGTCTTTGCCGGAGCCCCGCCTCATCACCGGGGCCATCAGGGTCTTCTCCGCCAAAACCATCGGAGCCTTCCTCGTCCTCGGGATATTCTAACTTCTTAGCCTCAGCCTCGAGCCTCTTAGAATTTTTGATCTCGGCTGATAAGTCGAGATCCCGGGCATGAACTTCCTCGAGGGCCTCCCTTTGGGACTTCTACTTCACGTATTCAACGATGTCTTTCAGGCGGTTCTAGGCTATCTCAACGTCAGCTTTGTACTGGGCCACCATCTTATCAGTATCGACCTTGGTTATTTCGGCAACTCCTTGGCAAGGGTATCATGTTCTGTAATGGCCAAGCCTAGTTGAGAATGGAGGTCTACATTTTTTTTAGGATCGGGCCTCAGCTTTCTCCCTCACCGCTCGAAGTTGGGCTTCTGCCGAGGCCAAATGCTCTCGAATAGTCTCCTTTTCTTAAACCAATAGTCCATTATGCACTTCCACTCTTCGACCATGGCCTTGAATTTGTCCATCTCGGCTCGGAGTTGGTTGACCCGATCAACCTTTTGCTGGACCTGCGGATTCTGACCATTAGTCACTGTGTCTAGTTTGTCATCACTAACTTCAAAGATTTTTACACGTTCTACCAGGTTGGCGTGTTCTTTCTGAGCCACGTCCTACTTGGCTCGAATGTTCTTGACTTCTCCTTCAAGTTGCTCACTGAGAAGCTTATACACATCCCTCTTCTCAGCAAGCTCTATGACCTCGACCTCAAGTTGGTTCAACTCATCCCGGTGCCGGAGGAAGGTTTCATAATGGAGCACCGAGGCTTGTAAATATGAGAAAAGGCATTAGAATCATCAAGAACTGAGTTTGAAAAATAAAAGAGTTTGGTAACACCTTACCCGGTTTGATGACTATTGTGCTTCATTGAACAGGAATGACACATCTACCTCATTCATTTTTGCCTCGTCTTCTTCGGTTACCAGGAATCGGAGGTAACTAGCTACCTCGACAGGGGCGGAAAATACCCGGGCATCATTTGGGACGGTGATAATGACTGATCGCTTCCAGTCGGGATTTGTGCTCGGGACACGGAACCGGTTGATCAGCCTCGGGCTCGAGCTCAGCCTGCAAACCTCCGAGGATGGACTTTTCCTCGGCACCTCCAAGCAACCCAACTCGGTGAAATCCTCCAGGGCGGTTGAGTCTACATCGTCAAAAAAACATCAGAGGGGATCATCTTCTCTATGGACCCCCTCATTAGATCTCTCATTTGTCGTTCGGGCTTCAGCGAACATTGAATCTGTGAACAAAGGCGATCCCGAAATATCTATAACGCCGAGCGGAGCAGAGTCATTGTCTCAAGAGGTCTTGGCCCTCACTTCGACACCAACCTCATGAACTTGAGGGGGGTTAGTCTTTGTCGTTTCCCCCTCGGTTGCTACTCGTTCCTCAGATACGGATGGCTCGTGGGACACAAAGAGTTCTTCCTCCTCGGGCTCGTCCGTGAGCCGGAAGAGTGAGTCTGAATCAGGCACTCGGGAGCTGGAGCTTTCCTTTGTCTTACGTACCAGCCTCCTCCCTAGTTTCTTTTTCTGCGAGCCCGGGGAACCGGGACCCTCATCCTTTTATTCTCTCCTGTTATGGCTCCGGATTGCCCCGAAGCAGAGGGATAAGCGTGCTGGTCCTCGCCCCTACCAAGGGCCTAAGCTCGATGGTCTTAGGCAGGCCTGCAAAAAACAAAGAGTCAACTAGGACATAAGTGCTGAAAAAGAACGTCCAGAACTAATTATACGGAGAGAAAGATCTTACAGTGAGATAGGCCTCCCAAGAGGCCCTTTGAGAGCTCGCGCCACGAGCACACGACATAAGGAATCTGCAAGCAAATGCCCCCAATCCACTCCTTGATCCGAGGAATGGAGTTTGGAACTCGAGCGAGGGTTGCATCACAGAAAATACCGATAAGAAAAAGGAAGACAAAACACAAAATCGACGTTTAAAAGGAAGTTACACTTACGTGATATGTTTCACTTCTCGTTGAACGGCCTCTACTCGGCAAGTATCAGGTCGTTGCTCCTCAACCGGACAAAGCGTCCTTGCCAACCCCGATCTCGGTCCTTATCGATGCTTGAGAATGAGGCTTTGCTGGCCTCGCGTTCAAGCTTTATCAGTCCCCCCGGAAGATTCGAGGACTGTATAAGTGGAGCAGATGATCGAACGTGCACGCGTCGATTTTATTCACAAAGAATCGGAGGAGGATCACGATCCTCCACAGTGAAGGGTGAATTTGACTGAGGCACACGTCGTACTTCCTGTAAAAGTCTAAGATGACCGGGTCTACCAGTCCAACGTAAAGGGATAAGTGTAAACACTTAGATATCCCTCAACGTGTGTAGTGATGTCGTCATCGAGCCCGGGAATCACTACTTCCTTATCCGTCCAGCATGCAGTCCTTCTGAACTGCGGGGAGAATGACCTCGGTAATAGAGCAGATGTACCGTGACACTGCGTCGCATCAGCGTTGAACCGAAGATTTCTTCTCGACCTTGAAGTCGTCATTAACCGGACACCCCCTGGGGACAAACATTTTCAAGGGGGCTCTTCCGCAGGTTCATCAACAACCACGTTAGGGGCGGTCTCCGACCTCAATGATCAGCCGCGAAGAAGAAGGACCATCTTTTTGGGGAACAGATTTGGAGGTTTTTTCCATTGTTATCTGGAAGAACTTGAAAAAGGTAAGAGAAAGGTAGGAGGATGAAAGCTCAGATGTTTTTGCTTAAATAGATAAGGGGTAAAATTTTTGCAACATAGTGAAAAGTTTGAGCAATAGAGATAAAAATGCTAGAGTATGAGAAAGGATGATGAAATCCTGAGGATACGAGGGTAGAAGCTTGGACGTAAAGTAAAAATTGAACGAAAGAGGGTATTTATAGGGGTTCCGTGATGTTTCGCGTCCAGGGACAACTAACCGACGACTGACACGCATTTAAGGCCATTATGACATGACTGACGAGACATTTCGGGCTTTTTGTCGTTTCTGTCACCGCGTATTGAAGAAGGAATCAGGGAGCTCAAGTCGTTTCTCGTCAACTTACTCTCCAAGAAACAAGGGGACTATTTGTATACGGGCAAAATCGGGCCCATAGTGCAGTCCGACCTCTAATAGGATAAACCGAGTTTGAGGCATGATGACGAGGGACCGGAATCAAGGCAAGGTCTCATCGAGTCAGAGTCCGGGGGCATGCCGCCCACCCTTGAGAATATTGGAGTCATGATCCGGGATCGGTCCAAACCCCGAAAGACTTCGAAGAACATTGTCAAGCAATCAAGCACGACCAACAGAAGGCCGTAATATCCGCGACCGGCCAGATATCACAGCGTGGATCTTGGCAAATATCGATAAGGAACCGACAATCAGTTAAACAAAAGATTTTTTAGCTTTTATGGAATTGTACCTAGAGTATGATTCCCCAACTATATAAAAGGAGGGGAGGGGGGGGGGGGGGGGGGGGGAGAGGGGGGGAGAACTATAACAACAACAAACATAGTTTGATCCCAACATGTGAAGTCTGGAAATGGAAAAAAAAATTGGAGAGGGGGGCGGGGTAGGCGAGAGATGGGGGAGGGGTTGGCGTTAGATGTGAGATTAGGTGGAGTTTTAGGAAAATGTTTTCCTAACTTTTTCTAGGGAAGTCATTTTCCTTCAATTTTTAGGAAAATATGATATCTAGGAAAATATTTTCCAAACTATTTTATGCAACCAAATAATGAAAAATAAAAAAATATTTTTCCTTCGTCGTACCAAACACACCTTAATTGTTTCATAAAACTTTTGATGTAGCAACGAAAAAAGAGGAGAGCTTGCAACATAAATGCTAGAAACTAGAATACAAAAGAAAATATATATTTTGTTATAAACAAGAGATTGTTTAGATAGCACCAATGTTCTTGAGGCCAAGAACAACCCCAACACCAATAATGTGTCCAACAACACCACAAGCCAAGGTGTCAGCAAGTGTAAATCCAGCAGGATCTCCAGTCTGGAGACCTGAGTCCCTAACCTCAAGCTTTAGCCCTGCTGTGGCTTTCCTGTTTGCTGATGGAGCCAACCCAAATCTACCAGCAAATAGCATTAGGCTTGTTGACGTCACCATTATCTGTTCAAGATACAAACACTTTGTTATAAAATCATGGCTTGGTTTCTTGCATCATTTATGTCTCCATAAATTAAAGAACGTCAATACTATTCGACTTAATTCTTACAAAATTCTTATCACTAAATTTATCTCCTTAGAACTTTTATCTGCATTCTGTTTTACTCCAAAAAAGCAATGAAAATCATGAGACGATTATATTGAATAATAAATAAACATATTAATCAACGTTCACCAATTTTTGTGCCTTTTAAGCTAAAATATTATTTAAAAGTAGAAATATGTTGGATAAAAATTGTAATATTTAAGATTTTATCCCATATCTAGGACTTTAGCCTACCGTTGTGAAATTAGAATACTAAAACTAAATATACTACATTTATAGTCTGTTTGGCCAAGTTTTTTTTGGGCCAAAAGTTTTTGTTTTGGCTAAAAGTACTTTTGACCAAAAATTGAGGCGTTTGACCAAACTTTTGGATGGAAAAAAAATGCTTTTGAGAAGCAGAAAAAAGTTACTTATTTTTAAAAGTACTTTTCTGAGAAGCACTTTTGAGAAACATACACTTAGAAGCAATTTTCAAAAGCTTAGCTAAACACTAATTACTGTTCAAAAGTGTTTTTCAAATTAAATAGTCAAACACGAAATACTTCTCACCAAAAATACTTTTGAAAAAAACACTCTCAAAATAAGCTGATTTTAGAAGCTTGGCCAATCAGACTATTAACCATGGTCATTGCAAAAATTTCGGAAGTCCATAAATTCTATTTGGTAAAAATCTAGCACTAAGTTCTTTATAACCACTACCCTATTTTGATTGCTCAACTCAATTCTATTGGACAATAGCACTGAAGAAGAAACGAATTTGCATGGAGACGGCCACACCAATCCCACATTGAAAAATAAAAATACTTACAACACCAACTTATATCTATTAGTAATAATAATTAATAAATAAAAAACCTTTGTTGGCACATTAATATTTACTTCTATGACAGTGCACATCCTTTTTTGAGGTACTTTAATCCAGTGAATTCTCTCTCAACGATTGATTTCATGTACTATTTCAAGAATAAACAACATAAGTTGATATTACGGATGGTTTTTTTGTTTAATTAATTATGCTATTATCTACTATTATTTAGGAAAATATTGTATTTTTCACTTGCGTTTCTGAGGAGGCGCTCAATTTAATATCAGCAATGCCATTAGAAGAATATTTTCTAGGAATATATAGAAGTTTTGTCAAATTGCTAATGCAATATGCTTTTCTCAGAACTACATGATAGAGACCATTCGATTTGTAGAGGAAGAGATTAAAATGTATTGGCCCCTTAAAACCTAAAATATGGAGGAAGGAACGTAACTGAGTCATTTCATCAATCCAGCGTAGCGGTCGGACCCAAGATTTTGTGCAAGCGGGTTCAATCTAAAAAGTATATAACTTTAATCGTAAAATAGTAGTTGTCAAGTGGGTTCAAATAAATATTTATACAAAATTTACACAACTTTAATCCTAATCTATATATATACACAGTATTATTTTTTGGAGTTGAACCCGCTAGCCACCACTTGGGTCCGCCACTGACGGTGTCGGGTTCAATTGAACCCAGTACTTTAGACGTGGAATATAAATTTATATATAAAAATAATCTAAAATAGGAACAAAGAATAGATAGAAACCCATAACTTTATCAATATAATAGGATCAATACTAAAATTTATAAAAATTAAATCTATAAAATTTAAATTCTGGATCCGCCGGTGCATTTCATGCATGCTGACCTACTAGTATACGCATTTTGAATATGTTTTCATATCAAAGCAAGACCCAACTATGGAAGAAGTCACCATTCCAAATTTTTCATCATAATAACTATTTAACAAGTGAAGTATGTGCTATAGAAACCTAAGTTACTCCCACGTGCCAGTTTAGGTGTGGCACTCGTATCGATCCGGTATTAGTATGGGTGTGAGAGTTGGATCTGTATCAGATCTGATCAAATAATTTTGAATACTTTGACCACGACGAACATAAAAATTCGAGACAAGATATAATTTAATTCCTGAAATCAGAACCAATACTAGGGTAAATTTGAAAAAAATAACATACCTTATCGGGGAAATCAATTATTTACTTATCTACAACTTGAGAATAAAAAAGAAATGCACACTTTACAAGCTATGAGTAAGTATCCACAAAATTTCTCATAATCTAGAGATATTTTTCATATGCGTAAGTATTCAACAAAATTAAGTCTTTTTGTGTTTTCATTTATATATCTTAGTTATTATCAAGTCTCTCACAATATATAAAGCAATAGCTGTTTACCAAATTTGTGGGCGAGCCAATGAAATCACAGCGAGCACCCAGACCACCTTGCCCTCTACTCCTCATGGGTTGAACGGCCACCTGCACACAGTGAAAGATGATTGTTACATGTACAACTATATTAATTCATATGTTTTCTATTTCTTAACAATTTGAAAATGGTAAAATCCATAAATAGTGAATAATTTTATTTTAAAGATCTCGGATATTACTCATAGAAAAGAAAAACAAAATACAAGACGTTAATCATAAAATAATTTCAGCCAGAGGCGGACCTACTTGGTGGGTTGAGGGGTCACGTGACTCCGTTAGTCTCGGCAAAAAACTTATATATACATATCTGTACATTTATATGGGACCTCTTAAAAATTTTAAGTGTGTCCCAGAAACAAAGAGGCAAATGAGAGAACTGGTTGATTTGACCACTTTTTGCTGGTAACGTAGGTTCAAAACCCACGTTCAACTTTTTTTCTCCTCCTTTCTATTTGTATTCTTTGAGTACAATGTAATTTATATTTAATAGAAAATTGCTTTATCTTTTACTTTTATCTCTTTTTTTTTAATGCAATTATAATTTAGTACTAATATATAATACTCAACTTAATTAATATTTTGGTTCTTTGAATACANATTAGCTTTTTTTTTCTTGTTCACCAGTACTGGCCATTGTGAGTCCAGATCGACGGTGAATATTTCATGAAGGCTAGAATCATCCTACTCATGTGGTTTGAATTTACTATATATTTATTTATTCAATCTAATTCAATTTATCGTTTGTATCAAATTAATCCGTATATCCTTAAAATCACTTATAAATTTATTTATTATTCGATTTTGAGGAGAAACAACAGTCAAGGAGGTAAAATTAGGGTAGTGGAGATTAACTCCACGTGTGTTACAAACATGGCAAATTTTATACGAGAATAATGTATTTCACTGAATATAGAAACCCCCAATAGATTAGTATGTATTTCACTGAATTAGAGGGGTTTTGATATATTAATTTTTTCTTATATGATATATAAATCGATTACTTGCTATGTCGTTGCATACTTGATTAAATACTTTTCTTGTTATTAGTGTAATCTTTTATGTATTGTTACTGTGGGTGACTTTCCAACCCAACGCATCCATAAATATTGCTTACGTGTCTTCATTTTTCTCTAAGAGTGTGTTTGGTATAACGAAAAATATTTTCTTAAAAAATAAGTAGTAATTTTGTTCATTTTCTGATATTTGGTATGCAAATTAAGGAAAATAATTTCTCAAGAGTATTTATAAATAATTTAGATAGATACAATAAACATGAAGCCATAAACTTTCGAACCAACAACCTTCCTGACCCATAAATTTGATAAACTTCTGAATCGCTAAGCTTTCAAACCCGTAAACTTTTGAACAGAAAATTGAAAATAAAAAAAGAAAGGCCATTTTTTTGTTGGGGGGGGGGGGGGNCTTTTATCTTTTTTTTTTTTGGTTTTTTTTTTATAGTTTAGTACTAATGCACAATAGTCAACTTAATTGATTTTATACCTTCTCTTCCTATAGTACCCATCTTGCAAAGAAATCTTTGTTTGTCTAGAACTTTAGAATTCTTTTCTATAGAACTTTTATTTTAATAATACTTGGACTAATAACTAAGTTTTCAAAGAGTTGCACACCGAATTTTATCGCTAGTGATTAGTATATAGTGGTGCTCCGTCGTGCTCAAATTCTGAATCCGCCTCTGATTTCAGCTACTTCGAAATAAAGTCAAATGTATCAAAGTAAACAAAAACTATAAGCGGAAAAGATGTAAAAGGGTAAAAATAACACCTAAGCAAATATAAAATAGATATAAATGGAGGAACTAACCAAGCTCCGAATAGGGGAAGTAGAGAAGGTGTTGGTTTTGAGTCCATTGAACTGTGGAAGAGAAGTTATCATGGTGGTAGCCATTTTTGCAGCAACTCAACTTTCCTTTTTTCTTTTTTTTTTAAAGTTTAATTGCCTTTTGACAAAAAATGTTTGTATAAATCAATTGGGGTTCGAAACAAGTTTCTGTGACATAGGCCCATTACCCAAAGCAAGGAGTTTGTGGCCTCAGAATGGGCTGTTTTAGATACACTTGAATACTTGTTTGCTGAAGTGGCAATCTTGTATTGGCTGAAGTGGATAAGATTTAGATGTTTGATAAATTCAGCTAAGATTACTTGAAATGATGCTCTATAATTAGGGTGGACATTCGGTATGCTATTTAAAAACTTCTGTTCGATACTTTAATATTCGATATATTAATTAAGTATATCAAATATTATACCAAAATAATAGAGTATCGTTCGATATTTTTTTAGATTGGTTTTTTTGATACGTTTCGATAAGATTGCTGTTAGTTTTTTTTTATTTGTCTGTGGAGTTCGAGCAATAGTTCATCGAGATAATCCAAATCCATGAGATAACGATATTAGTTTGTCAACAACGAACTCAAAGGAATAACATTTTCATCTATTCCGCTCAATCTATCTTCAAATACCTAATTTTAGTATTGTTCTTAATCCATATTTATGGTAATTACTAATCGTTCCTTTAGTCTGAAAAGCTCCAAACTTGAAAACTAAATTTGCCAAATTTTTGTGCTAACTGAGAATCTGTAGTGGAGCAACAAAAGAACAAAGGAACCAAAGAATTTAAAACAACAAAAAAAAGGAACTTTTCAAATATTATTTAGTTCCAAAACCAGATAATTGAAGATATTAAATACATGAAAATATTATTATTTTGTTTACTTGATATACATACCTGATTGCAAGTCAAAAGTCGAAGATTGGACTTGGGTAGTTGAATAGGGCTTATTGACTTTAGGGGTTGGACAGTTGGACTTGGATTGGGAAATGGAGAACTAGGCTAGGCTTACTGCTTACTAAAATAATTCGAGATTTCGATATTTCAATTTACCAAAGTATCGAAAGCTAAATATAGAGAATCGTACCGAAGTACCGAACTTTTGAAATATTTATATTGAATTCGTACCGAATAATCGAAAAACTGATACCGAAATATCGAATTAATTCGGTCCTATCCGATTTTTCGATTTTTCGAATTTTATGCCCACCCTTAGCTATAACTACATTTTGCAAAATTCCTCATGTTTTTTCGGAACTTATAAAAAATATAAGTACTCATGCAGGCATATTTTCAAATTGCACCAGTATAGCTAATTATTTTTGCAACAATATTTATAGACGCACACATATATATAGAGAGAGAGAGAAAGAGAGAGAGAGAGAGTTGTATTTACATACCTATATAAGCGATGTATTTATTGTAAAAATATAAAAATAAATAAATCAATGGAATAAAATCAAGCAAGATAATTAGTGAAAAATGCGAAATGAGTAGGCAAGGTATCTCCAGGAAATTATCTTTAAGATGACATTATTTTCCTATTAATAATTTGCACTCTAAAAATCAAAATTGCACTTTAAGATGGCATTACTTACTCTAAAAATCAAAGTTGCACTCTTTAATTTCTTCTAACACAAGAACTCAAACCCAATAGAAAGAATGAAATTCTGAGAGGAGATGTCGAACGAGAAAAATGGTTGAGTGACTAAGAACAATGCTTGTTTCTTTTGAATTGGTAGAAAGATGTTATTTGAACGAATGCTTCATACGTTGATAAATAAAGAACACACACTTAAATAAATGAGGGCATTACTTAAGCCAACGGTTGATGAGCGATTTTGATAGTTTCAAAATTTATTGACCGCTTCTTTGTCACAAAATCCTTCATAAACTTTGCATAACCGGACATTTGTTTCAAAGTTACAACTAATGGCACATCGATTGAGAGACTCTTCATCATTTGAATGAACTTCTTGAATTTATTCTCACCATTTTGGGCATCCGAATCGGCATTCTTCTCAATCATTTTCTTGAACATATTTTCAATACGCCCATCTCATTGCTTGAAGAACTTGAACCATGGGAAGGATAAGGAGGTGGGTTGCTCAGTTGTTAGTACATCGGGGGCCTTTGAAAACTCGACACTTAGTTGTATTGATTGTTGTTCCATCCGCCTTGATTGTTACCTCCCCAATTTTCTTGATTATTTTCACTCTAATTTCCTTAATTGTTGTTGTTATACCAATTCCCTTGATTTTTGGTTCCACTCTAATTTCCTTGATTGTTAGAATTCCAATTGCCTTGATTGTTTTGAGGTCGCCATTGTTGTTGACTTGGGCCTTGGAAATTATTTCTTTGCCCTTGAAAATTGTTTCCGCGTGAAATGGCGAAAGTTGAAAAGTTTAAGGTCTGAAAGATTTGGGAAGTTTGACTGGGAGTTGACTTTATTGATATCAGGGTCCGTAATATCATTTATGACATGTGTGGAAAATATGAAGTCAATCAGAGCTGTTTTAGTATGAATCATATTGGTTTCGAAATTCGGAAGTTCATAGTTTCAAGACTTGAATTGGGGTTGCGATTCGTTGAATTGATGTTGTTCGATGTGAGTTTTGGTCTCGAGTAGGTCAGTTATGTATTTCTGAACTTGTTAGTATATGGCCCGGGGTATGAAAGGGATTGGATCTGGATCAATTTTTGGACTTGTGTTATTGCTGATGTTTCCAACCATCTGGTGTCATTGCGCGTGCGGAGGGATTGCAGACGCAGACGGGGCTGGCCTGGTCTATGGCCTCAGAAGAGGAGAGTTCTCCACAGGAGCACACTCACAGGTGCAAAATTGTATCCACAGAAGCAAAACTCCTAGATTAAGTGGAATCTGTAGCTACGATGGTTTTTCCGTAGGTGCGACGTCGCATGTGCGACCCCAGGCTTGCATAAGAGAATTTTCTAGGCAGAAAATAGGAAAATTTTGAGGGTTTGTCTCATAACCCATTTTTTGGACTTAGAGAGCTCGTTGTGAGGCGATATTTCGTGATATTTTCAAGGAAAACATTGGAATAAGAATTCCTAACTCGATTTTGGTTAAATTATACGAATCAATTGTTAGTTTTATCATCTAACTAGGGATTTGAGTTGAAAATTTGGGAAAAGTTTGTGATACTTCTTAGGCAAAAATTTGGGGATTTGAAAGGCGATTTGAGGTCGGATTTGAGTAAATCTTGTATGGTTGGACTCGTTATCGAATAGGTGTTCGAATTTTGTAATTTTGGTTGGGTTCCGAAACGCGAGCCTGGGTTGACTTTTTGAGCTGACTTTTTATTTCTTTGAAAAGATCATAATGTTATTGTTCGAAATAGTTTCTTATAGTTTATATTTATAGTATGAGGTTATTTTTTGTGAGATTCGAGACGTTCGGAGTTGGATAATCGAGGAAAAGGCCTTCTAGTGAATTGAGTTAGCGTGTTTTGAGGTAAGTTACTTGCCTAACTTTGTGTAGGGGAATTACCCCTTAAGATTGGTGCTTTTTGTGATCACTGTGATGCATGAAAGGCGTCTACGCAAGGTGATGAGTGTGTGCACAGGCTAAATGTGAAAATTACTGGTTTCAGCTATGTTGATTCCTTTCATGCCTTAATTAAGTTATCTTATCATGTTATATTCATCATTATTAGTCTATTTTCACATATTCAACTTGTCTTATCTCTTACTTGCTAATTGCTCTACATGTTTAGTTGAATTTCTTGTTTCCTTTATTCTGTATTCATTATTTAACCGTTGAACTCCTTACTTGAAGTTGTCATTCTTTGAATATCTTGTTGTTGAAATTGTTATTAAATTATAAAGGTCGTTATTCACATTCAGGCAAAGTGTTAAGTTGTGGAATACTACTCTGTTGAGTTATTCACTTCCATTTGTTATTGTTGAGACTTGTGTACATTGGGATTGAGCCGTGTGATCTTTATTGTGAAACCACTGTTATTGTTAATTTTCTTTGGCAAGTTGTGATTGGTCACTTGAGGTGAAATTTCTAATACTTTGTGATATTGATATGCATGCGGTGATATACGATTTTGGAGTTGAAACGCATGCGGTGAGATAAGGTGCTTGATAAGCGTGACTAATAGGGAACTGCTAAAAGACATGCGGTGTGATAAGGTGGGCTAAAATGCGGGATGCTATTTCGAAAAAATAACTTTCAAAGTTAAATGCAAGGCTCCTGCGGTGATGTAAGAAAAAAATTGTGCATTGATTTATGCCTCGAGACTACGAGGAGGTACCTCAGTAGTGACTCTTGTTGATATTTTCTATCTCCTCACTTGTGTGTTGGTTGTTTCATTTTCTTGACATCACATTCCTTGTTTTCTTCCGTAATACTTTAATTGCTTTAATTCTGTGTAGTAAACTTTGTTATATTACTTACGGGTTTCATTTTCATTTTTTTTATCGTCGCACTGTTAAAGAATTACTCGTTCTGTTTCTTATCTTTTCCTGTAGGGCCTTGTGAGCTCGTCATATTCTATCGAGGTTAGGCTTGGCACTTACTGGGTACCGTTGTGGTGTACTCATTCTATGCTTCTGCACATTTTTTTGTGTAGATCTAGGTACTTCCTACTAATCCACGCACTAGCGGTAGTTCAATTTTCGGAGACTTCTAGGTATACCTGCCGGCATCTGCAGGCCTCGGAGTCCCCCTCCACCTGGATTATTTTATTTCTTTATCCTTATTTAGACACTAATGTATAGAGATATTCAGTATCACTTCATAGAGTTTGTAACTTCTATTTCTCTGGGTTTTGGGCTATTGTATATATACATAGTTGTGGAGATTCTCTTTATATTAGTTGTTGAGTTTTGAAACTTTAATTATTATTTCAGTTATTTTCGCATGTTTGTTAGGATTACATAGTACAGATTAGGTGTCGTCACGGTATCCTATGAAGAAAAATTGAGGTCGTGACATGTAGTAAACATCCTAAGTTATAAAATTTATACATGGCAAAATATGTACAAGGAAGTAAGCAAATGAATTATGTATAAAAAAAAGGAAAAGAATTGTATTTCAAATGATCAAACAAAAGGTAAAGAATCCATGTTAATTTCTAAAGTGTTAGAAAACTAATAAAATAAATTTAAACTAAAAAATAAACTTAAAAGTTTTTGGTTTAGAATTGAATTCGAATTATTGCAAGTAAAACTTATTTAGAAAATGATTGATCAAAAGAAAAAAAAAATTATATTTGAGTATCTTTTGTATGGAAAAAAGTAATTATTAGCTTTCAAAGTGAAATTGTCAAAATAAGGGTAAATAATAAAAAAAATAACTATCAATATGTAACAACTATTAGTTTAATACAAACAATGAGATTGGCAAATGTATACTACTTAGCAGAGTATTTAACAATTAATATAAATACAAATTGCTCACAATTAGAGTTGCATACCATGTGCAAGTGTGAAGCGGGATAAAGGAAAGAGTAAGAGACACAATATCTTATTAACTATATTAAACTCATTTCTTTACTCATCAGTCATGCCTAATTAGTCAAGTTATATCGAACCTAAAAAATTAATCTGATTGTGAAAGTATATCTAAAGATGTACGTGTTGGTATGACTATATTAGTTTAATTATTAACTACACATGCTATCTTAAGTATCCATTAAATACATATGCTATCTTAAGTATCATCATTCCAAAATGGTAAGCAAGTAAATAAATAAGTAAATACTACACACTATCTAATTCTTCACTATGGTTCATAGTTGTGATGTACATAAAAGAATGGGTAGTACTGTATTGTTAAAAATAATTATTAGACGTGAAATTAAATATGTGGCTGATATGACAAGATATGTGGATCACGAGAAAGCGATATCTGGAGAGTTGCATTAGAAGATGCACGAGTTATAATTGGTACGAGCAAATCACCCACGAAAGGAAAAGGGTACGGTCACTCGAGCCTGAATTTATAAATGAAGAGACATCAACAGGATGAATCAAAACGGTAAAAAGGGAAGATTCATGAATCGTCATTTAATGAGCGTGAATGATCACAAACGTTACAGAATCTTCATGAACAATTATGGTTGCCAATTATAACGTCTCGTTAATATCATTAATGCTCATAATGATTCGGTCATAAAAGAGAAAAGACGTTGTACTTATAGATTCATATATAAGGGAAGGAGATTTCACTTGTAAGGACACGTTCTGATTGTTATTGGAATACAATAACTTTCTTATGATTTCTATCGATTACTTTGCCATTTATTATTCTAATTTTCTTTCTTATTATTGAGAAGAATACATAATTTCTTGGTTATCAGTAACCCGAGTATTTCTAAAAATAGGCTTTGACTGAAAATCTAATTCTTTGGTTAAATAAATTGGTTCCGTTGCCGGGACTCTGATAATCTTCTTATTTTCTAAATCTTTCTCTCTCACAACCAAGTCATGTCGACTGTTAATGACAACAACCAGCAGGTGGAAAGGATTCCAGTTCCATCACCTCAGGAGACACCACACACTTTGCGAGAAGGGTCACCTGAAAGATCTACTACTCACAATAATGAACAACATGGAGATGAACAAACTGTTGAGCAGGATGTTGTGAAGCAGTTGATTGCTGAACATGTGAATAATGCTCTCCAGGCTTTCGTGAAGGCATTATCAGTTGTGCCATCAACTCCTCCACTAAATAATATTGCAACTGTGGAAATCCCACGTTCAGGGTTAGCTAATTCAGGAAGCGGGGAACTCCTAATGAGTCACGTGATGGGAGACCAGATACGCCTAATAATTCTGATTTACAAACTTTATTACTAACCTTGCAAAAACAGGTGAAAGAACAAAATGATCGTATTGAGAAAATACCCGGCGTACCACCTGTGATGAAAGGAGTTGATATCGACAAATATTCGCAACAACCTTGGAAACCAAGCGCAGCTCCATTGACTATTCCCAAGAAGTTCAAAATGTCTGACATACCAAAATATGATGGAACGACTGATCCACGTGATCATGTCACTGCATTCACCACATGAGTAAAAGGCAATGATTTAACTAAACAAGAGATCTAATCAGTGTTGGTCAAAAAGTTTGGAGAAACTCTCGCGAAAGGAGCGTTAACATGGTATTCCCTTTTACCTGAAAATTCCATTGACTCTTTTGCCAAGCTTGCAGATTTATTTATAAAAGCACACTCGGGAGCTCAAAAAGTTGAAAAGAGAATGGAGGATATATTTAAAGTAAAGCAAGGAGATACAGAATTGCTTCGAGAATTTGTAGACAGGTTCTAGCGTGAAAGAATTTTGCTACCAAGAGTACCGGATAATTGGGCGGCCATTGCATTCGCAAGTAATTTGAACGAAAGAAATAAAGAAGTTACGAGAAGGCTTAAAGAGAGCCTACGAGAGTTACCTTCCACAACATGGAATGGTGTCTATAATAGGTATGGTACCAATTTGCGGATCGAAAAAGATATCATTTCTCAATCAAGGGTTGAAGAGAAAACAGGTTTGAGATGGTCAGAATCTGAGAAAAAATCCGATAAAAATTGGTACGAGCCTTATATGGGACCTTCAGGGTGAGACGCACGTTCCAAATCCGAAAACATTGTGCTGATCATAGATCCACAAACAAAGATTCAGTATTATCATCTTCCAGGTTCAGAAGAGATCAGAGTATACATGATAAAGATACTACTGTGAATGCGAGGATTGACGATTATAATTTCAATGTCAGTACTTCTGAATTGGTAGCTATTTTAAGAAGTATGGGTGATAAGGTACGACATCCAAAAGAAATGAGATCAAATCCAAATAGAAGAAACCTAGATTTCTGGTGCGAGTTTCATAACCACCACGACATAAAACATCAGACTGCAGACTACTACAAGGTGAGGTGGAACATTTGTTGAAGCAGGGTTATTTGACAGATTTGTTCAATGAGAAGGGCAAACAAGCTTACATGAAAAACAGACAAGAGCCTCCAAAAACCTTCGTCTCCTAAGATAACAGTAAATGTGATAAGCGGAGGGGAAGAAGTCAACGGTGTGACTTATACAGGTGCAACAAAGACATCAAAGTTCACGGTAACTCACGGAAAGCGAGTTCGTCAAACTTTGGAAGAAGACAACATAACATTTGATGATGCAGATGCAGATGGCTTGATGATTCCCCACAATGATACACTGGTAATATCTTTACTTATACATGATACTAATGTAAAACGAGTTTTGATTGATCCAGGTAGCTCCGTGAATATTATTCTATTGTGAGTGGTGAACAAAATGCTAGTTGGCGACTGTGTAGTTCCAAAAACACGTTCCTTATCTGGGTTCGAACTCAACCGTTATTACACAGGGTGAGATAGAGCTAAATACATTCGCGGAAGGAGTCATCAAAGAAATGAAATTTCAAGTGATAGACACGGACATGGCCTATAATGTGATTCTTGGAAGGTCATGGATTCATGATATGGATGCTGTACCATTTACGTGACATCAGGTTATTAAATTCCCTTCAAAATGGAGGATTCAACAGATTCAAGGAGATCAACAAACTTCAAGAAAAATCAATTCAGTGATGCATTCAAGCAAGATAGATATAGGAGCAACGAGGAAGACGCAATAAATCAAATCTCAACTGAAATCGAATCAAAACAAACCGATGTGGATTCAAGACCAGATGTAATTCAAGAACCAGAGAAGAATGAAAACATCAAAACAAAAACTGAAGAACTCGAAGCAGTTGTACTATCGAACAATGGCCATATTGAAAAGTTCATATTGGAGCAAAACTAAGCCCGGGAATGAGAGGTAAGTTAATTGAATTTTTGAAAACTAACGCAGATTGTTTTGCATGGTCGCATTCAGATATGACAGGTATCCTCTGGAGGTGATGACCCATAAATTAAATGAAGATCCATCATACATACTTGTCAAACAAAAGAAGAGGAAGCAAAGATCATTAAAAAATCAAGTGATCAGTGATGAGGTACAAAAACTCTTAAAGATCGATTCAATATGCGAGATAAAATATCCTAATTGGTTAGCTAATACTGTGGTAGTTCCAAAAAAGAACGGTAAATGGAGAGTTTGTGTGGATTACACTGACTTAAATAAAGCATGTCCAAAGGATTCATTCCCATTTACCGCATATAGATCAATTGATTGATTCTACCGCAAGTAATGAGTTATTAAGCTTTTTAGATGCATATTCTGGTTATAATCAAATAAAAATAGACCCCTTAGATGAAGAAAAAACTTCATTCATTACGGATATGGGTACTTATTGTTACAAAGTCATGCTTTTTGACTTGAAAAATGCTGGAGTCACATATCAGAGGTTGGTGACCAAGATTTTCCAAGAACACCTAGGAAAGACAATGGAAGTATATATTGATGATATGTTGGTCAAACCTACACAAGCGGAAGATCATTTTCATCATCTTTCAAAAACCTTCGAGATCCTCTGATCACGCTCAACTATGTCTAATAAAAGACTAAGCGGGCGTTGCGAATATAATCCGAGGTATTATGCCCAGAGTCGATCCCACATGGAGTTAACGTATCAAGCAAGCTGTCAGAATACTAAACTTTCACTTGGTGTTGTTTAAACTACTACAACTGAATGAAAATATTAAAACTAAAGATTAACTACAATAAGTTGTAAACAATTGTAATAAAGATCTAAGGTTATGGTTTCCCCCGTCGGTGAACTTACTTCTCGGATACTTCATATAGCTTGATTAGTTATCTCTATCAATCATGAGCACTCTATCTACCATAAATCTCTCTCAAGTAATTATGATAATTTACTAGACGCACTCTCTCAAGTTACGCTAGCTAGATTGCATTACAGTTCACTTTAGATTGCACCCGAGGTATCGTTATCTCTAATCCAACCTCTAAACCCTCGGTTATGACTTTCGTCTATACTCTGGGAGTGATGTTGTTCAAACAACTACCTAAATATGCACTCTCTCTCAAGTAGATACATAATAAATAGGAACAACTAATTGAGGGCCCTTTAATCAACTACAACAAGAACGTAGTTGAACAAATAGAGATTAATCAACCAATAAAAACTATATTAATATCACAATAAGTTTATTCCCCAACGGGTTCCATCAAAACCTAGATTAAGAAAATTAGCTACTCATATTCATAATAATCAATTCTAAAATAACTTGCATAATTGAACTACAAAATAACAAATAAGAGCTATAAAAATCAATGTTTTTTTCACTGAGTAGTAATCCACAGGTTTTTCTTCACTTCAATGGCTTCCCTCCCTCAAGTTGTGTTTTTGAGTCTATTTATATGTTTGGGATACACCCTAAACGTGTAGGAGACTTCTATTCCAACCGGAAAATACTTAAAACCCTTCAAAACTCGGATTTGACCAGATCAGGGGCCAGGCGTTACAGGCCAAACGACTGGATAACGCCTGGCCAGGGCTGGCGTTTGGGCTCTGGCGCCTGGATAACGCTTGGCCAGGCCTGGCATTTGGGCTCTGGCGCCTGGATAACGCCTGGCCAGGCCTGGCGTTTGGGCTCTGGTGCCTGGATATAGCCAGGCTAGGCCTGGCCTTTAGGCTCAAACGCCCGGCTATAGCCCGGTGCACTCCTTTTCGTCTCTTGAGCGTATTTTCAACGTATTTGCATCCATTTAGCTCGGCTTCCATCTCCAATTCACCTACACGTGAAATAGACTCCATTATGCACATAAAAAGTGTATTTTTATCATTAACGCACATAAAATGTAAGTCATATAACGTGTTAAATCATGAATTCTAGTCACGCATCAACACCCCACACTTAAACAGTTGCTCGTCCTCGAGCAATCAAACTACATTCATGTACACAACTTATTAAGCAAATCCCTTAACATGTTATACCCAGAATATTTAAAACAGTTCACGCACAAAGGTGTGACATCTTTGCCTCAATAGTCGACTCACATATACCATGCTTTATTCACAATTCACTCACTACTCTAACATAGAGGTCAACAACATTACCTTTGCTTCATGAATCAAGTGCCCTCACCAAATCAAAGAGCTAGTTCCACACACAATAAAATTTAAGAACACTTAGGAACTCAAGATAGAAAGAATTCACTCACTCTCAGAAATAACATCATATGCCACAAAAGATGCACCATAGGCTGGCCCGTAGTGTACTACTCTACTAATCGAGCTCATTCAGTCTAGGATCAAGTAGGACTTTATTTGGTTGTAATGTAGGCTGCGGGACGGGTAGGATACATTTGGATATAAGAGTGACTACACCTCCCTAAGCACATTAATACATATACTTCAGCGTTCAACCTCAAACTTATAATAAGCCAAACTCCACCTTCACAACAATGTTATTACCCCATACTTCTTTAAGCACAATTACATAAAGAGTCACCACATATATATTTTTCTTTCACAACAATATAACTATTTATTTTCTATTTATTTTCTTCTTTTTCTCTTTTTTTTTCTCAAGTGACTCTTACTTTTCAAAACAGTGCACCTTTCTCCTTATTTCAATTATTCCCCTAAAAAAACCAACCTACCACCCCACACTTTAATTTTTCCATATTTCATAACATTTCCAGTGCTTATGAGAGGTGACAAGGTTCAAATATATGACCGATTCAAACAAAGGGGTATGTCTTGTAATGTGGTTGCCAATGAAACAGGATTATAGGCTCAACGAGGTTAACTATGATACATAACAATTAGGTGGGTAAAATATACACAACTGGCTCAACAAAGAAACGCCTATATCACTTCCAAGACTGAATAAAACTACTATTTCGCTTTGCACACACACAGGGAAAGTTCTAGACATCAAATGCAATGCATAGAATAACATACAAACCTCACACACACATGTCACATAGCTCACTCAGGATTGGATCTATCACGACACTCCAATCAAAGAAGTTAAGCAAATCTTAAGAATTCCTGATTTAAGGTATTTATCCTGGAGTCAAAAAAATTGAGCCTAAGCGTCACAACCAAAGTACTAACTAATCTCAAGGCATCACAAAGTTCCGAGATAGTGCTACAATTAATTTCTCAACCATGTGGTTCCTTCTCCTAAAAATTTAAAACTACCTACACCCGATTCAATTAAAAACCCTTGGAAAAGAACCGTGGTCCAAAGAAAACCAAGGGGGAATTGCTACACTACCTAAAACAAAAATCTTTTTTTAGTATTTTCTCTAGACTTACTTTTCTCAAGAAAATTGTCTAATAGATCCATCGTCGGGAAAAACTTAAATTTTTTTATTTTTTTTTAATTTTTATTTTTTTATTTTTGTAAAAAGATAAATTATTCCATTAATCTAACATAACTAAAATAGCATAGAAACATAATTAAAATAGCATAGAAAGTCACCAGACAANCTCCCTGGTAGGCCAAAGGCCGAAGAACTAGCATCTCATGGGGTACTGAGACTTCTCCCAGGCCTGGTCCTTCGTACGGGTACCTCACATTTAGTTCCAACCATCTGGTTTGCTGTTGCATCCTTCCAGTGGCTTTGCGTTCCATGCTCCTAAAAAATTGAACAAAATTGAAACTACAAAAATAATACAATTAGAAAAATACAATAAAAAAATGAAATAAAATAAAATAAAGCAGTAAAGCTGGGTTGCCTCCCAACAAGCGCTTGATTTAACGTCGCGGCACGACGTGAATCACTTTCTGCCTCCACTTCGAACTTATGAATTGAGCCCCCAATTTGGCATCAAGTTTTCGGTTATGCTCCAAGGGTGGTGGAACAAATATAATTGGCCCAAGCAACCATTGTACTATTTTACACTTCTTGGCATTTAGATGAGGTATGTAGTCCTATTTTTCTGGCAAGAAGAATTCCAGAGTATATGCACCTTGTTCCTCATTCCTTGACTCCTCAATTGGTTCAGATTACTCTATTTCCATATCATCATCCAAACATAATGTGGAAAAGTGCTTGGAGTGTGGACCAATGCGCTCAAACACATGAACTTCAAGACTTTCAACATCCTCAATATCAATCACACTAGAGTCGATTAAATTTGTATCCTCAACGTCCCTGGTTTACTCTAGTATTACTTCTTCAACATCGACATTATCTAATTCTAGTTGGTTAGAGTGTTGGATTTCTACTTTGGACCCCTTCATTGGCACCTCAATTTTCACCTCTTGTACACTGCTCCTGGCTACTATCCATAATATTAGCATATTGAGCGTTAAACGCTTTAACTAGTTGAGTCGTTTGAGCCTTCAAGTTGCGAATAGTTTCATCTTGCCTTTGTACCCACAGTTGTATCTCCTCCTATTGTTCCAAAAGGCACTTCATCATATCCTCGATCCTTTTCAGGTCATCATCACTGGGTTCTTTGTTTCTATTAACTTCACAAGAAAAAGAAGAACCATCAAAGTAAGGGGTTGGGGGAAGATAAGAAATATAAGCACAACCATGAAAGTGACCATCTTGACCACCACACATATCACACAAATTCCACACATAAGATTGAGTTGGTGCACATAACTCGCTCTCGGAATATTTTGATAATTTTTCCCTGGGTGGCTTCCTCCATAATATGCATAACAAGGATCAAAAGTAGAATTACCAACATACAAACTCTCATAATTCCACAATTCCATGTTTTTCAAATTAACAAATACAACTAAAATAAAGAAAATAAAAATCACATACTAAAAAAAAAATCAAACTTGAAACTTAGTAATATGTACACCTACAGCTACACTTGATAATACCGTTAACTCCCCGGCAACAGCGCCAAAATTTGATCACGTTCAACTATGTCTAATAAAAGACTAAGCGGGTGTTGCAAATATAATCCGGGGTATTATGCCCAAAGTCGATCCCACAGGGAGTTAACGTATCAAGAAAGCTGTCAGAATACTAAACTTTCTCTTGGTGTTGTTTAAACTACTACAACTGAATGAAAATATTAAAATTAAAGATTAACTACAATAAGGTGTAAACAATTGTAATAAAGGTCTAAAGTTATGGTTTCCCCNAACTTTGGTCTATACTCTAGGAGTGATGTTGTTCAAACAAATACCTAAATATGCACTCTCTCTCAAGTAGATACATAATAAATAGGAACAGCTAATTGAGGGCCCTTTAATCAACTACAACAAGAACGTAGTTGACAAATAGAGATTAATCAACCAATCAAAACTATATTAATATCACAATAAGTTTATTCCCCAATGGGTTCCACCAAAACCCTAGATTAAGAAAATTAGCTACTCATATTCATAATAATCAATTCTAAAATAACTTGCATAATTGAACTACAAAATAATAAATAAGAGCTATAAAAATCAATGTTTTTTTCACTGAGTAGTAATCCACAGGTTTTTCTTCACTTCAATGGCTTCCCTCCCTCAAGTTGTGTTTTTGGGTCTATTTATACGTTTGGGATACACTCTAAATGTGTAGGAGACTTCTATTCCAACCAGGAAACACTTAAAACTCTTCAAAACTCGGATTTGACCGGATCAAGGGCCAGGCGTTACAGGCCAAACGCCTGGATAACGCCTGGCCAGGCCTGGCGTTTGGGCTCTGGCGCCTGGATAACCCCAGGCTTGGCCTGGCCTTTAGGCTCAAACGCCCGGCTATAGCCCGATGCACTCCTCTTCGCCTCTTGAGCGTATTTTCGATGTATTTGCATCCATTTAGCTCGGCTTCCATCTCCAATTCACCTACACATGAAATAGACTCCATTATGAACATAAAAAGTATATTTTTATCATTAACTCACATAAAATGTAAGGCATATAACGTGTTAAACCATGAATTCTAGCCACGCATCATCCTCCGCAGCTATAATATGGAATTGAACCCAGAAAAGTGCGCTTTTGACGTAGCCTTAGGTAAGTTTTTAGGCTTTCTCGTATCTAATAGAGGTATTGAAGTAAATCCTGCACAGATTAAAGCAATTGAATAAATACTTGATATAGTCACGAGAAAAAAAGAGGTACAAAGATTGACAGGTATGATTGCAACTTTGGGGAGATTCATTTCAAAGTCTTCAAAAAAAAGCTTCAAATTCTTTTCAGTGTTAAAGAAGCAAAATCAATTCGAATGGACTAAGGAATTCCAACAATCCCTCAAAGATTTGAAGGCATACTTATCAAATCCTCCTCTACTGGCTAAACCAAGGGATGGAGAAAGACTATTTGTATATCTTGTAGTTTCAGAAGTGGTTGTAAGTGCAGTTTTAGTAAGAGAAGACAAAGGTAAACAATATCCAATTTATTATGTTAGTAAATGTTTATTAGATGTTGGGAATAGATATCCTCATGTAGAAAAATTTGCTTTAGCATTAGTTATGGCATCTAGGAAATTGAGACCATACTTTCAATGTTACCCTATTTCCATAATAACTGCATATCCTTTAAGGAATATTTTGCATAAACAAGAATTATCAGGCAGATTAGCCAATTGGGAAATGGACTCAGTGCATATGACATTATGTATCAACCTAGAACTGCAATAATATCTCAAGTCTTAGCAGATTTTGTAGCGGATTTTAGCACAAAAATAGTTCTTGAAGTAGAAAAGGAATTACAAATATTCACTTGAGCTAATCCAGGTACATGGACTTTATTTACTGATGGCTCTTCAAATGTTAAAGGGGCCAGTTTGGGTATTGTCCTAATTTCACCCTGGGGGAAAGTATAAGACAAGAAATTAAGTGTTACCCTACTACTAACAATGAAGCAGAATATGAAGCTGTAATTGCGGGATTGGAACTGGCACGAGAACTCTCCATAGAGAAAATTGTGATTAAAAGTGACTCTCAGCTAGTAGCAATCAGATGCATGGGATTTACATTTCTAGAGAGACACGACTGCAACAATACTCGGAAAAGGCGCGGGAACTGATCATGCAATTCCAATCATGGTGGATCGTGCAAATACCTAGGGAAGAAAACGCAGAAGCAGATGCGTTAGCTAACCTTGATTCAGTTGCAGAAGTAACGAGTACAGAAAATGCTATTGTAATACATATATTTCATTCAGCAATTGACCAGGATAAACGTGAGGTAAAATTTAATAATTTAACGTGGGATTGGAGAAATGAGATTGTTAATTTTTTGCAGTACGAGATCGTACCTGAAGCCAAGAAAGAATCTCAATTGATTCGAAAAAAAGATGCTCGATATTGTTTAATTCAAGGGAATTTATATCGAAAGATGTTCGGTGGTCCTTTAGCAAGGTACCTTGGACCCAATCAAACGAAATACGTGATGAAAGAAGTACATGGGGGACATTGCGGAAATCACACAAGAGGAAGATCTTTAGTTAAAACACTAATCAGGGCAGGATACTATTGGCCTAAAATAGAAGAGGATGCAGAGAATTTTGCAGCCAAGTGTGATAAATGTCAACGATACGACAATAATATGCATCGTCCAGCAGAATTATTACATAAGATTATTTCCCCATGGCCATTTATGAAATGGATAAAGTAGGCTCTTTACCACAAGCTAAAGGAAATGTACGATTTTTGTTAGTATTAACAGATTATTTTTCCAAATGGGTAGAGGCAGGAGCTTTCAAACAGATACGAGAAAAAGAGGTAAAGGATTTCATTTGGCGAAATATTATATACCGATTAGGAGTACCAAAAGAAATCGTATGTGATAATGGCCCACAGTATATAGGCTCGAAAATCACAGAATTTTTTCAAAGTTGGCAAATCAAACGAATAATCTCCTCACCTTATCATCCCGTGGCAAACGGACAAGCTGAGTCGACAAATAAGATTATCATCAATAACTTGAAGAAAAGATTGGAGAAATCAAAAGGCAATTGGCCTGAGGAATTACAAGGGGTATTATGGGCTTATAGAACAACAACAAAAACACCTACGAGAGAAACACCATCTTCACTCGTTTACGGTTCAGAAGCTTTAATCCAGTCGAAATAGGAGAACCAAGTACAAGATTCACACTGGCGACAGAAGAGTCAAACAATGAGGAATTGAGAAAAAATTTGGATTTACTCGAACAAAGAAGAGAAGCAAATTTAATAAGGATGGCAGCACAAAAGCAAATCATAGAACGCTACTACAACAGAAAGTCTAACCTCAGATACTTCAAAATTGGGGACTTCCTTCTCAAAAAGGTTTTCCAATCAACAAAGACAACTGGAGCAGGAAATTTGAACCCAAATTTGGAAGGACCTTATAAAGTTCGAGGTATCGTTGGAAAAGGTGACTACGAGTTAGAAACCATGGACGGCAAAGTTTTACCTTCGAGTTGGAATTCTGTTCACTTGAAGAAATATTATTTCTGAGCAAAAGAAGTACCCCCGGTCAGGTATCACTCAATTACGATTTTTGTTTTGTACACTTAAGATTATACTAACAATTTAGATGATAGGCAAAAAGCTAGCCCGCACCAAATGATGATATTAGACCTGAAAGACACGCCGATGCAAAATTATTCCTGGTCTAGGGTTACAACCTTTCTGATGGAAATAAAAAGGGTTAAACAGTCATCATCTAAAAAATATATATACCTCCGAGTCCCGTATGTTTCCCTTTTCAGGAAATGGACCACATGGAAGGAATAATCAAGTGGTCGAGATTTCATACTTCAAAGCTCTAACGCTTGGGGGACTATATATATAGAAGGCAAAGAAGACTAGAAAAGTCAGAATTCGAGTCAAGCCTAAGGTAATCTACCCAACAGATCGGAATTTAAGAGCAAATCAAGAGCCAAAAACATAAGCCTGATTGATTCAAAAACCTATGATGAAGTATACACTCGCAGATGTAAATTACGAAATCTTACGAGTATTTAGGTTAAAGGCAATATTTAGTCATGGGTTGCAAGATATACCCTTGAATTTTGTAAAATCTGTTATAAAGAAACAATTATGAAAGAATTGTAGATGTTACTTGAATACATGTAACAGTTTGAAAGTTCAAGAATACTAAACTTCTTCAAATTATTCAAAGAAATATGTATGTTCCTACTTATTCTTTCGTATGTTTACACCAATATGAAGTTGAGACGCCTTCTTCATTAAGTGTCATTTATAAAAGGTCCCTCTTTTATAATACGTGCTTATTCAAAAAGTCACAGAGTATTGAAGCATTTTTAAATGCATAATAAGAGAGTAGAACAAAAACTCAAAATAAGATATTATAAGAGTTGAACAAGAAACTCAAAAAATAATATTATATAAACTTGGTTAAAACTAAGTATAAACTTAGTTCCAACCTAAAACATTTGATTATAAACCCCAAAACAGACCAGGGGTAAAAAATTTCAAACATTACTAAACCCCCAAAACGGACCATGGGTAAACTTCCCAAACATTCCACCAATTAAAAAAAACAAAATAACACAACAAACTTTTCAATCAAACTTTCACTGTGGGGCAGGATCTGAACCAGTATTATCAGAAGGATTCAAGATGGCATCATCAGCAGCAGAAGGATCGACTTGAGCAGAAGAGGTTTGAACAACAACTTCACCAGGAGTAAGTTCATCACCATCGGGAATGCCGACCTCAGGTGAAGAAAAACTTTGACTCTACTGAGTTTTCTCAATAGTTTCTTTAGTTTTTGCAATTTCAGCAGCTAAGTCAAAGCCTTCTTGGCTTGCCTCCATTAAAGTTTCGAGGCGCGTGTTCAAGAAATCCCAACTAATGTCAACAATAGCTTTGTCTTCAAGGGCTTCATAATCCCTCTCCCACTGCTCAATTTCGACTCTTAGGTTTTCCTTCTCATTCAAAGCAGCATCATAAGAAGCCTGTATGGGGGCAAGTGACCTCTCTAAGAACTGAACTTTGTTAGAAGACGCACGAAGATCTTCTTGAGTTTGGGTGAGAAATTGAACAAGCTTCCCGTCATAAAATTCTTTTTGGTTCAGCAGTTCCTTCAAACCCCTAATTTCTTCAGTGGCTTTGGAAAGCTGCTCGACAAATGAAGACTCGAGAAGGTCTTTTTACTTTACCACTTGAATGGAAGAGGCTTTCTCAATTGCCAACTCTTCTGCCATAACCTTCACTTGTTGCTCCAGGTACATCTCTCCTCATCCAAAACTTCTTTCTCAAGCTGAAGAACTTCAAACTGTTCCTTCCAGTTGTTCGCTTCGGTATGATAGTCGTTCATTAACTGCTCAGTGTGGACGATCCTCTTCATCAACTCCGTTCCAATTAGTTTGATCTATACGAGAAAAGGAAAATATGATTATCAAATAAAGATGAAAAGAAAGTCACATGTAAAGTAAAAAGCTAAGGTTTATACCTTTAAAGATGAATGGACAATATCATTCATCCACGTTAAAGAACTGCGGCTTTCCAATTTGGACTTCTCAATAGGGCCAATTAACGGTTTTAGCCATACATCAGCTTGGCCAGATTTCTTCAGAAGATTACCATCCTCAGGGACTTCGGTGGTAATGTTTTTCATTACCCTACTGTTACTGGAAGAACCAACTTCAACATGGGAAGTAGTAACAGTAGGGGCAGTTGAGGGAGTCAAAATAGCCACGGGCGGAGCAGCCGCAGCAGCAACAGGTGCGGGGAACTGAGGATCAACTGGAACAAATACGGGGAAAGAGGCAAGAGGCACTTCCTCAGAAACAAAGCCAAAGTCTTCACTATCAAACCCACAAGAAAAAAAGCTGTTCTATAGAGTCACGAGGCGCAGCAAGCATCTCTTCATCTGAGCTCACTAAAGTAGCACTTTCAGGCTCATGCATGGGAACAGAACTGAGAGGAGGAGTAGCTTCATCATCCAAAATGACACATCTCCTAGCTCGAGGCTTACGAACTAACGAGCCTTCCTCTCGTTCCTCTTCACCCTCGAAACGGTGTGCTCTATCAGCTTTTCTCTTTGATGAGGAACTCAAGATCATCTCTTGAGCCATAGACAAATAAAGTCTTCAAGCAACAATAGATGCGACACTCACACCCCGAATGGGAAACCCTAACAAAGAGAGAAGTTAGTAAATTTTCAAGTAAATATGGAAGCAAGGTAGAAAATTAAAGGGAAGGATTCCATGAGTCTTCACTTTCTATCAAAACCTATTAGAAAGGTACTTCCAGGACCTTCCTTTCATAGTAGAAACGGTCAACAATTATTCTACCCAACCATGGAAGTCTGGAATCTCCTCAACAGCTTCCATGGTTGCTGAAAAAGGAAAAAATAGTCACGAGATTGCAAGTTCTTCAGCAAAAAGAAGAGAGGAAAATCTGAAAAAGAAACTTATGTGCAAAGTTCCAATTTTTTGGAAAAGGCATGTTCTCTTCACCCACTAACCTACTTGTGGGAGTAGCAACGAAACGGGCATACAAGCCACGATCCTTGTAATCTTCAGGGCTAACCAAAACCCTCTTACTCCTGGCCACGAGAGTAACTACCCATAATGAAATAATTTGGGGGAATAAAGATGAATCAAATGATAGAAGGTAAAGGGTAAAGAGGCCAAATTTGACAAGTATCTTAAGCATGCCACAACTCTCCATACAATAGGGCCAATCTGTCTTAAGCAAACGTTAAAGAAACGACAAAATTCTATGATAGCTGGGTCATTAGGTGGTCTGAAGCCTAATGTAAAGTGATATATATAAACAAAAGAATAACCATTTTTGTATGGAGTGATCTTTTGATTTGCATTAGGGACTAAAATTGAGAAATCAAATTTCCAATGACATTCGCTTCGCACAAGTGAAATCAAGCCCTCAGTAATCTAGGAAGGGTAAACATCCGCACGATCATGGGAAGTCATCGAAGTAACTTGATTTCTAATTGATTCTCTATCAGTAGAGATGGAAAGTTCATCGGGGATAATCTCATCAACAGTGGATTCTCGAAGAGGTTCACTAGAATCCCTACTTCTAGCAGAAGATCTATGAGAAGAAGAAGCCCTAGTTCTAGAAGATGAAGGGGTAGTAATACTGGGATGAGAAGAAGAACCATGGATAGATACAGACCCTAAACTACGTAACCTGCCACCTCTTTTACTTATGATAGGAGCATATGAAGGGGGAAGTTCATCTACTATAACCACTTTACGAGGATCAGGTTTTGGAGATGACATGGTTGTATAAGTAAACAATACGTGATGATGAACAAGAACTATTATGAACGAAGAACACTGTAGAAGGTTTTCGTGAGAGAAAAGGCATATGAGGTATTTATACGAAAAAGCAACCGTCATGTAAAGAGGGTCATGATGGAAACGTCATAATGAAACAGTCACTTCGTGATTGACGCAGCCGCAAAAAAGCCCAAAACCCGCTGAAGAGTTGCATATCCAATCAATGAATGCCACGTATCACATGCATTAAATGGAAGTGACATACGACGCGTTGGTTCTGAAGAAGACACAATGATACATGAGAAACGGTGGCAAAAAATTTCCCGCCATAAATGTGATCCACTTCCCAAATATTCAATTGTTGAATAGTTGGTAAGTAGGGGGACTATCTGTATTGGTAAAAATAAATATTACACGTGGAATTAAATATGTGGCTGATATGGCAAGACATGTGGATTACTGATAAAGCGACAATTGGAGAGTTGCATTAGAAGATGCACAAGTTATAATAGGTACGAGAAAATCACCCATGAGAGGAAAGGGGTACAATCACTAGAGCCTGAATTTATAAATGAAGAGACATCGGCAGGATGAATCAAGACAGTAAAAAAAGGAAGATTCATGAATCGTCATTTAATGAGCGTGAATGATCACAAACGCTACAGAATCTTCATGAACATTTATGATTGCCAATTATAACGTCTCATTAATATCATTAATACTCATAATAATTCGGTCATAAAAGGGAAAGGCGTTGTACTTATAGATTCCTATATAAGGAAGGAGATTTCCCTTTTAAGGACATGTCTGATTGTTATTGGAATACAATTACTTTCTTGTGCTTCCATCGATTACTTTTCCATTTCTTATTCTGATTTCCTTTCTTATTATTAAGAGAATATGAAATTTCTTAGTTATCAGTAGCCCGAGTATTTCTAAATATAGGCTTTGACTGAGAATCTAATTCTTTGGTTAAACAAGTACAAAGCGAGGTATTTTGATAGGGAAATCAAATCAGCCCGAACATCATCCTTCATAAACGGCTTCACGTGATTGTACCTCTCAAGACAAAAGAAGTACAATTGTTATCGAAATACTATGAAGTAAAAATAAATTAAATGTTACATATGTTTTGAAATAATTTTCCTTTGATAATTATTTTAAGAAATCGTTTTTGAAATGATTTTTGGAAAATAGTTAAAAAATAAAATAGGAGGTTCGGATTATTTTAATTTCCATCTAGACATGAGAACGGGGACCGCTTGGTTGCAACTACAGTAGCTAGCCGTATTGCTGTCTAGAGTTTATCACGTTTTGTTTTTTTCTTTTTTGATATTTATCGTTATCGCCTCTTTTTTTGGGCCCGGTTTGGAGGGTCAATCGGGGGTTATGGCCTCAATAACTCGTAAATTATTTTCATCTGCCTCCTTTTTTTTCCTTTCTTTTTGGTAACATTATTCGAAATTTAGTGATTTTGACAAGCATAGAATCTGTTCAAGTTGGCAGTAGTATCCGATGTAACAGTGTCAAAGTATGGCCAAACCAACAGAAAATTGAGTCCATTAGGAATCAAAGAGAAGTGGAAACGATGCAACTAAGATCAATACTAAAAATATCTAAATTTCATCCATTTGCAGCAATGATGCGGTAGAGTACCATAAAGGTCGCTGACCACCAAAACCTCATTAACTTATAAAAGATTCAGCAATAGTCGAACAATCAGCAAGAATCAAAGGACCGTTGGACATCTGGTCAAGGCAGCTGCGATAAGAGAAGGGGAAGAGAGAGGCGGTAGATGAGAACATGGGTAGATGTGAGGGTAGTAGGCTAGAAACTCTTATTTTAGCCATGTTTTACACTCTAATTACTGCACATTACATGTGTTAGAGCTTAAATGACAGTAAATTATACTTATCATGTGTTTTATGCCTTGCATAAAGTGATTTCTGAGTTAAAAATATAATTTTGAGTTACATCGATCAATTTAGAGCTTTGAAGTCTGAGTTAAAGCCCAAGAAATTAAGTCGGGCTCTCGTTCGGGGGTCGAGGACCAAGTCTGGATATCAAGAAGTGAAGGAAACAACTTACTCTGAGAAAATATAACAATCGCGCCGCATGGGGCGGCGCAGCTGTGCAAAATAGGCCAACTCTGTGAGAAACATGTATATAAAAATGTCCACTGGTGCGCCGCCCTTGCATTGTGCCTGTGCAATTTTCCCAGATTATTTTTCCTGTTTCCACTTAGAAAGGTTAGTTTTGTTCGGTCACACTACTATACGATATAAATATATCAAAAATATGTTTTGGAGGGACTTTTGACCTACGAAATATTGGAGAAGCAACTAAGTCTAAAAGACACAAGAATTCCTCAGGATTTCAACCAACAGTCAGTGAAATACGAGAGTTTTTATTGAATCATTAGCCTTGATGTTTTCTGTGTTTTAAAATCTTATTTATATGACCTTTTTCATTGCTATGGAGTAATTTCTCTTAGGGTGTTGACAGATACGCTGTTTTAATAACTTGATTAGGAATTCGATTCTTGACAATTGTTTGAATTAATTGATGGAGTTTTAATTCGTATTATGAAGGTATTGATCATTTTGCTTAATCAAAAGAGGAGCTTTATATTGAATTTCTTTACATTTATGCTCTAGTTTAAATCCGTGACTCAACTAGGTAATCGAAAGAGTCTCTTGAATTATTAATCGAACTAGAAAATAGGAAAATATTCGCGATAAGTTATCCTTTAGACCATAGCCATCATTTATTCGTTGCAATTTTTCACCGTGCTTCAGATGGATTAATTACTAAAATTAATATTTAATCGAAATAGGAACATTAAATTCAAGTGTAATCTGATTATCTTTTCAGTTCATGAGAATCAACAGTATTATAGAGTGAACTAATTCAAAAATTGGATGTCGAGTCAATTGTCTTGTATCTGTCTAGTCAATTAACCTTATTTCTCTCACTGATATCTCTTCGTTGCTCAATTGTTTTCTATCGTGATCAATTGATAATTGCTTAATTTTAGTAGTTAATCATAGTTGATAATCACTAGTGTTAATTTGTGATTAATTAAAGATTATTTGAATACTGTTTAAATCCAATCTCCATGGAGATGATAATTTAACTATATTATCTTTGACTAGCGAGCATAAATTTCATGTTGTGTTTTGCACTCGTCAAATTTTGGCTGACGGGGATTGGCAATCAATAGTGTTTAAATGGTTTTTAGTACTAATTAAGGAACTAATTTTACTTTATTATATTCACGTTTACTCACTCGTGCGCAGGATACCTGTTTAACTTCTCTCGTGTATGACTCAATCTTCTTCAAAGGACGTGATCTCATACAATCCAGAAGTGCAAAAGTGTTTGCAATAGTTGAGGAAAGAGAACGAACTCACCGGAAAATTCTTGGGATATTCAACCCAAGAGAACAAGGCAAAAAACAATGAGGAAGTAGTTTATTTGGATGCATGGGAAGCAGTGCAACATAGAGAACAAGTTGCATGATTAGCAGTTTAAGCAGTCCATAGAGCTGCTAATGAGAGCGTCGAAGAGGATGGGGTCAAAAATTAAATCTAAACCAACTCCTAGTTGAATATCAGTTTGATAATGTGGCTCCCACACCTGGGAGATCACTAGGTGACTATGCCAGACCAGTCTACAATCCGGGACTGTCAAGTGTTAGACGACCTATAACGATCCGGCCACTCGTTTTGAGTATTGTAGCCCCGTTCCCCCATTTATAGCTTATTCTATATTTGTTTGTTGTTACGTGACTTGTTGAGGTGGTTTGTTTGGTTACGGGGATCTTTCAGAATGAATTGATGGTTCCGATAGCTCCGTATGGTGATTTTGGACTTAAAAGTGTGTCCGCATATTGATTTAGAGGTCCGCATATGATTTTAGCTTGAATTGGCGAAAGTTGAAAAAGTTGAAGTTTCGAGAGTTGAGAAGTTTGACCGTGAATTGACGTTGTTGTTAATAGGTTCGGAATTCGGCTCCGAAAGTTGAAATATGTCTGTTGTGTCATTTATGACTTTTGCGCAAATTTGAGGTCAATTAGAGTTGGTTTGATAGGTTTCAGCATTGATAGTAGAAGTTAGAAATCCATTGGTTGCAATAGGCTTGAATTGGGGTGTGATTCGTGTTTTCGATCTTGTTGGATGTGATTTGAGGCCTCGACTAAGTTTGTATCGTATTTTAGAACTTGTTGGTGTGTTTGGATGAGGTCCCGGGTGCCAAGGGTATGAATCAGATTGAAATCGGGATCAAAATTTGACTTAGAGGATTGCTGAAGCAGTTGAATTATGGTGTTATTGTAGCTACAGTGGAAGTGGCTGCAGGTGCGGTCACACAGGTGCGGGGTGAGTCGTCACAGGTGCAAGGAAGCTTCTGCACCTGTGAGATCGCATATGCGGAAGAGTGGTCGTAGGAACTGCAGAAGAACTTGAAGGGCAGGTTCGCAAAGCGGAGTGTTGTGCGCAGAAACGCACTCGCAGGTGCAGGCTTGGGACCGCAGGTGCAGTTGGTCGAGCCTTAACTGGCTTCCGCATATGCGGAATTTTAACCGCAGAAGTGGTGTTTTGGTCCGCATAAGCGAAAATGTTGAGTAGTGTTATAAGGACGAGTGTTAGAATATTTTCTTCATTTTTTGGACTTTGGGAGATCGGATTGAGGCAATTGTTGAAGGGGGTTTCACTAGATTTCAAGAGGTAAGTGATTTTAATCACTTTTGTCCATGTATTTTGAATTCCCATTGATTATTTCACATATTTGTCATGAATATAAGTTGGAATTTGGGGGTTTTTGACCCATGTATTGGAGAATAAAAAATTGGGGATTTGAGTGTCAATTTGAGGTCGGAATCAGACGATTTTGGTATGGTTGGCCTAGTTATTGAATGGGTGTTCGGATTATTTTAATTTTTTTTGGATTTTGAGACATGGTCCCGGGGTTAAATTTTGGGTTGACTTTATGACTTTGGTTAAAGAACTTAGCTTTATCGTATGGAATTAATTCCTCTAGCTTGTATTGATTGTCTTAAGTTGTTGTGGCTAGATTCGAGTCGTTCGGAGGCCAATTCGCGAGGCACGAGCTTGTTGGAGAAGGGATTTGCGCGGTTTGAGGTAAATAACACTTCTAAACTTAGTACTGAGGGTATGAGTCCCAGAACTACATGCTATGTAGCTGGTGTTGAGGGGGCACACATGCTAGGTGAAGGGCATGTGGGAGTGCACCATAGTAATTGTGACTCAGTTGTTTCCATGGCATTGTGTAGTTATCAAATCTTGTTATTATTCATGTAATCCCTATATGTTAGAGAAATTGAGCTGTGATCCATGTTAGAAGTCATGTTTAAGCTATATGCTAGTACTGTTGGGACCCACCGAGGTCATTTCTGCTGTTGAGTTATTGCCTAAGTTGCAATTATGTACTCAGTCACATTCATCATTTGCATATCATATCTCGGTCATGTTATCATTTATTGTTACATCATGTACCATTGTTTAGGCTGATTGGCATGAGTTTTATGAGCCCGAGAGACTGGAGAGATTGATGACTGAGTTGAGGTTGACGACCTGATTGTGAGTGATATTGATAGGATCGGGATGCACGCCATAACATGTTTTACTAATTCATGATGGGATCGGGCTGCACGCCACAACATATTTTATTAATTCATGATGGGATCGGGCTCCACGCCGCAGCAAGTTTTATTAGTGCTTGGACATGATCTGCCTGCTCCGGAGTCAAACATACCAGTGGTGAGCTCAAGCACCGTACGGTACTGAGTGATTGAGTGTGATGAGTAAGAGTTGAGACAGTCAAATTGAGTACTCTGAGAGCGTGAGTACATGGGAGTATCAGTGTGATGCATTGCATTTGACATGCATGTTTATTTATGTAGACGTAGAGATGTAACATTCCCTATACTAGCTATACTTGGCATATTTTACCGGTATTAAGCTTAATTGTTGAATTTGAAATCATGTCTACATTTGTGTATAAACTGATTATGAGATTTTCCTGAGTGTTACCGGCTTTTCCCTGTTATACCTACACTATTATTATCTGGAATTGGAATGTACCTTTCACAGCTCATCACTGCTTTCAGCCCAAGGTTAGTCTAGTTACTTATTAAGTACATTAGGTTGGTTGTACTCATACTATACTCTGCACTTCGTGTGTAGATCCAGGTACATCTAGATCCGGTGGTTGCTAGATTTGGTGCATTATATGCTTGGAGACTTTTGCGGTAGCTTCTTTGGGGACCTCGACTCTCTTTGTTTTCAGTTTATTTAGCATTGTTCTATCTTTCCAGATAGTTGTATTAGAAGTTTTGAGTATGTTGACATCTAGTAGCTCATGTACTCGGTTACACCCTGATTTTGGGGATTTTGTATTTGAGTCGCAGTTATTCTTATCGATTATTCTGATATTTTTCATTGTTCATGTTTTCAATTTAAAATGTGTAGTTATTTATGATTATCGTCTTGCCTAATACTGTGATGGGCGCCATCACAACATGTTGAGATTTGGATTGTGACAAGTTGGTATTAGAGCCTAGGTTACAAGGTCTCACGGGTCATGAGCAAGTTTAGTAGAGTCTTGCGAATGGTATGGAGACGTCTATACTTAGCTTTGAAAGGCTGCCGAACAATTAGGAAAATATCACTTTCTTGTATTCTTGTTGTGCGGATTTGTTGAATGCAAATGATAAACTTCTATTATTCTATTCTCTTACAGATGGTGAGGACACGTGCTACCAGATCGGGCAGACTTCCACCAGTACCAGCAGCTAGGGCCGCGACAAGCTGGGGCCATGGTAAAGGCAAAGGTACAACTCCTACAGTAGCTAGAGCAGCACCTGTGGAGCCACCGGTTGCTCCAGCTCAAAAGCAGATACCAGATGTGGTTAAGCCGTAGGACCTGCTCAGGCAGATGAGCCAATTGTTATTCCGGGCCTTCAGGAGGCTTAGGTTCAGATATTGACTTTATGCACTAGCCTTGCTCAGGCGGTTTCAGTTCAGGCGACACTATCCATTTCTCAAGCCGAGTGAGGTTCTTAGACTCATGCCGCCCATACCCCAGAGTAGGTGGTTTAGGGACTTCAGACACCGGGGGTACTACTAGCCCATCCGGTTGTAGTTTCTCAGGCCAAGGTGGTCAACCTATGAGGGATGAGGAGCAGAAGATGCTAGAGTGCTTTGGGAGGCTCAGGCCTCCAGCATTCAGTGAGGCTGAGTTAGAGGATGCTTATGACTTCTCAAATAGGTGCCAGTGGATTCTTCGCACGACGGGTATTCTGGAGACTAGTGGAGTCACATTTACTACTTTTTAGCTATTAGGGGCAGCGTTTAGATGGTAAGAGACCTATGAGTTGAGCAGGCCAGTCGGTGCTGCACCACTTACGTGGCATGAGTTCTCAGTTCTCCTCTTTGAGAAAATTGTTCCATAGGCTCGTAGAGATGAGTTGCCCATGTAGTTTGAGCAACTAATCTAGGAGGGTATCTCATTGACCAAGTATGAGATGAGATTTTCAGAGTTGGCTCCTCATCCGATCTAGTTGGTTCCCATAGAGAGGGAGAGGATTAGAAGCTTTATTTATGGCCTCAACTATGAAGTGCGCTTTGTCATTACTCGGGAGATTGCATCAGGTGCTAGGTTCGATGAGGTGGTTGATATTGCTAGGCGGTGAGAGTAGGACCGTAGTCAGGAGAATAAGGAGAGGGAGGCCAAGAAGCCTCGTGGTTTGGGTGGTTTCATCGGTGTTTCTTCTGGAGAACAGTCCCACCACAACAAGGGTCGTCTTTGTAGGCTCTCTCTAATGCCTCGTCTGGTTAATGGTGGTGCATCAACTACACATGGTTCATACAGTGCTCATTCGAGTTAGTCATCTCTCAGTGCCCTCCCAGCTCAAAGTTCATATTGTGCTCTATCAATTCAGGATTCATCTGTGCCAGGTCCTTCTAGTAGTTATTATGGTTCTCGAAGTCCCATTCAGTACCTGCTGCCATTGTCGGAGCGGGGTTGATTTCAGTGTGCAGAGTTTGGTCGTGTGAAGAGGCATTGTCCCCATCTTTTGGGAGGTCTAGTTCAGCAGAGGGGACATGCTATGACTTATGCACTAGTTACTTCACCATTTGCTCAGCCTACTCGGGTGGGGCTCAAGTAGCTAGAGTTCTCTCTTGGGGAGAAGGCCGATTAGGTGGCGGTTAGGCTCGATGCTATGCTTTCCCTACCAGGCTCGAGGTTGTTGCTTCAGATGCAGTGATCACAAGTATTATCTCGGTATGACACAAGGATGCTTCTATATTATTTGAACCAGGTTCCACCTATTCATATGTATCATCCTTTTTTTCTTGTTATTTTGATATGCCCCATTAGTATCGGTCATGTGTGGTGACCATTAAGGGATTGGAGATATGAGTTGATCTTTTATTGCTTAGTATGGTTGATTTTGACGTGATTCTGGACATGGATTGGTTGTCCATATGTCATTCTATTCTGGATTGCCACACTAAGACTGTGACGTTGGTGATGACGGGGCAACCTAGGATCAAGTGGAGAGGTTCTCTGGACTTGTTCCCAGTAGGGTGATTTCATATCTGAAGGCCCAAAAGATGGTTGGAACGAGTGTTTGTCGTATTTGGCTTTTGTGAGGGATGTTGGTGCTGATACTCCTACTATTGGTTCTGTTGCGGTAGCGGGTGGACTTTTCGGATGTGTTTCTTACAGACATGCCGAGCATGCCACCCAACAGGGACATTGATTTTGGTATTGACTTGGTATCAGGAACTTAGCATATATCTATTCCTCTGTATTGTATGGCACCATCAGAGTTGAAGGAATTGAAAGAGCAACTTCATGATCTTCTTGATAATGCGTCCATTAGGCCTAGTGCGTCGCCTTGGGGTGCACTAGTTCTATTTGTGAAGAAGAAACATTGGTACTATGCAGATGTGCATTGACTATAGACAACTGAACAAAGTTGCATTTAAGAACAAGTATCCTTTGCCATGCATTGATGATTTATTTGACTAGCTTCAGAGAGCTACGATGTTCTCTAAGATTGATTTGAGGTCTGGGTATCACCAATTGAAGATTCAGGACTCTGATATTCTGAAGACAGCATTCAAGACCCGTTATGGTCACTTCGAATTCCTTGTGATGTCTTTTGGGTTGACCAATGCCCCAACAACATTCATGCATCTGATGAACAATGTGTTCCAGCCATATCTTGATTTGTTTGTCATAGTGATTATTGATGATATTCTGGTTTACTCACGTAGCTAGAAGGGGTATGCATAACATCTGAGGATTGTACTACAGACGTTGAGGGAGGAGGAGCTTTATGCTAAGTTCTCTAAGTGTGAGTTTTGGCTCAGTTTGGTGGAATTCATGGGGAACATGGTTTTCGCGAGGGGATCAAGATGGAACCGAAGAAGTTTGAGGTGGTTTAGAGTTTGCCTACACTGTCTTCAGCTACTGTGATTTGGATTTTTCTTGGCTTGGTAGGATATTATCATCATTTTGTGGAGGGTTTCTCGTCCATTGCAGCGCCTTTGACCAGGTTTACCGAGAAGGGTGCTCCACTCGGGTGGTCTGATGAGTGTAAGGATAGCTTTTAGATGCTCAAGACTGCCTTGACCACAACTCCAGTTCTAGTTTTGCCTTCAGCATCGAGTTCTTATATAGTGTATTGTGATTCTTCTCAGATTGGTATTGGGTGTGTCTTGATGCAGGAGGGTAGAGTGACTGCTTATGCTTCACACGAGTTGAAGCCTCGTGAGAAGAACTACCCCATTCATGAGTTGGAGTTGGCAACCATCATTCATGGATTGATGATTTGGAGGCATTATCTCAACAACGTGTCTTGTGAGGTATTTACGGATCATCGGAGTCTGTAGCACTTGTCTAAACAAAAAACTCTAAATTTGGGGCAGCAGAGATGGTTGGAGCAGTTAAAAGACTATGATATTACCATTTTGCATCATCCCAGGAAGGCCAATGTAGTGGTTGATTCTTTGAGTAGAAAGATAGTGAGTATGGGTAGCCTTGCATATATTCTTGTTGGTGAGAGACCGCTTGCATCAGATGTTCAGGCCCTGGCCAATCAGTTTGTATGGTAGATGTTTTAGAGCCTAGTGGTGTTCTAGGTTGCGTGGTTTCTCGGTCTTCTTTATATCATCACATTAGAGAGTGTTAGTATGACGACCCCTATTAGCTTGTCCATAAGGATACGGTTCAACAAGGTGATGCCAAGGAGGTTTATATTGGAGATGATGGGGTGTCGCGGATGCAGGGTCGGAATTGTGTGCCCAATTTGGATGGGCTACGTCAGTTTATTCTCGAGGAGGCCCACAGTTTGCGGTATTCCATTCATCCGAGTGCCATAAAGATGTATCAGTAATTGAGGCATCACTATTGGTGGAGAAGAATGAATAAAGACATAGTGGAGTTAGTAGCTCGGTGCTTGAATTGTTAGCGGGTGAAGTACGGGCATCAGAGGGCGGACGGTTTTCTTCAGAGGCTTGAGATTCCTGAGTGGAATGGGAGCGTATCACCATGGACTTCGTAGTTGGCACCCGCAGACTCTGAAGAAATTTGATGCTATTTGGGTGATTGTGGACCGTTTGACTAAGTTTGTGCACTTCATTCCAGTTGGGACTACCTATTCTTCGGAGTGGTTGGCTCTGATCTATATCCGCGAGATTATTTGCCTTCACGGTGTTCCAGTGTCCATTATTTCAGATGGGGCACATAATTCACATTGCAGCTTTGGGGACCGGTGTCGTGATAGTTAGCAGACAGGTTGAGTTGAGTACAACATTCCACCCTTAGGCGGACGGACATTCCGAGCGCACCATTCAGATATTGGAAGATAAGGTACGCACTTGTGTCATGGATTTCGGGGTTTCTTGGGATAAATTCCTACCACTTGCAGAGTTTTCCTAGAACAACAACTACCAATCGTGTATGCAGATGGCTCTGTATGAGGCCTTGTATGGGAGGCAGTGTTGGTCGCCAGTTGGTTGGTTTGAGCTGGGTGGGGCTAGGCTATTAGGTGCTGACTTGGTTCAAGATGCTTTGGAAAAGGTTAAGTTGATTCAGGATCAGATTCGCACGTCACTGTCTAGGAGGAAGAGTTACACCGATCGGAATATTCGTGATGTTTCTTACATGATGGGACAGAAGGTATTGCTCAGGGTTTCACCCATGAAGGGTGTTATGAGGTTCGGGAAGAAGAGCAAGTTGATCCCTCGATGTATTGGCCCTTTTAAGGTGCTTGAGAGGATTGGATAGACAAGCTTGTATTGCCACCTACTCTATCGAGTGTTCTCCTAGTGTTTCATGTTTTTGTGCTCCGGAATCCGTCTCATGTTTTGGACTTCATCACGGTCCGGATCGGTAAGTTCGGAAGTTGAGATAAAAGAATATAGCTTCAATGGAAGTAAAATGGAGAGGTCAGCCAGTTGAGGAGGCTACTTGGGATACCAAGCGGGAGATGTAGAGAAGATATCCACACACCTATTTCAGACTCCATGTATGATTGTAGACCTACTCGAGGACGAACGTTTGTTTAAGAGAGGAAGAATGTAACGATCCGACCGGTTATTTTAAGAATTATATCCCCGTTCCCCCATTTATTTCTTATTCTATGTTTGGTTTTTGATACGTGACTTTCTAGGGTGGTTGGTGTAGGTCCGAGGATGTTCAGAATGAATTGGGACACTTAGTCCCAAGGTTGGAAGCCTAAGTTGAAAGAGTTGACCGAATGTTAACTTATGTGTAAATGACTTCGGAATGGATTTTTGATGGTTTCGATAACTTTTTATGGTGATTTTGGACTTAGGAGTGTGTTGATATTGATTTAGAGGTCCATAGATGATTTTTCCTTGAATTGGCGAAAGTTGGAAAATTGGAGAGTTGAGAAGTTTGACTGAGAGCTGACTTTGTTGTTACCGGGCTCAAATTTTGGTTCTGGAAGTTGGAATAGGTCTATTGTTTTATTTATGACTTGTGTGAAATATTTGAGGTCAATCGAAGGTCATTTGATAGGTTTCAACATCGATTGTAGAAGTTGGAAATCCATTATTTTTATTAGGCTTGAATTGGGATGTGATTCGTATTCTCGATGTTGCTGGATGTGATTTGGGGCCTTGACTAAGTTCGAATCATGTTTAAGGACTTGTTGGTATGTTTGTATGGGGTCTTAGGGGCCTTCGATGTGAATCAGATTGAAATCGGGATAAAAATTTGACTTAGAGGATTGCTAAAGCAATTGAAGTCTGGTGTCATCGCACCTGCGGTGGGAGTGGCCGCAGGTCCAGTCACGCAGGTGCGGGGTGAGACGTCGCAGGAGTGAGATTTGGGGAGGAATCCTTGGAGCTCTGGTGAGAGGAAGAAGGACTTGAAGGGCAGGTCCACAGAAGTGGAGTGTTTTGCATAGAAGCACACCCCCAGGTGCGAGCTTGGGACCGCAGCAGTTGGTCGAACCTTAAGTGGCTTCCGGAGATGTGAATGTTTAACTGCAAAAGCAAAAATCCTGGGCATTTTTATAAGGACGAGGGTTAGATTATTTTCTTCATTTTTGGACTTTGGGAGCTCGAATTGAGGCGGTTATTGAAGGTTTTTTTTACAAGATTTCAAGAGGTAAGTGGTTTTGATCACTTTTGTCCATGTATTTGGAATACCCATCGATTATTTCACCTATTTGTCATGAATCTAAGTTGGTATTCGGAGACTTTTGACCCATGTATTATAGAGTAAAAATTTGGTGATTTGAGGTCAGAATCGGGTGATTTTAGTATGGTTGGACTAGTTATTTAATGGGTGTTCAAATTTTGTTAGTTTTGTCAGGTTCCGAGACGTGGGCCTAGGGTTTAATTTTTGGGTTCAATATTTGACTTTGGTTTAAGAACTTAGCTTTATTGTATGGAATTGATTCCTATTTCTTGTATTGATTGTATTAAGTTGTTTGTGGTTAGATTCGAGTCATTTGGAGGCTGATTCACGAGGCAAGGGCTTATTGGAGTAAGGATTTGCGCGGTTTGAGGTAATTAACACTTCTAAACTTGGTACTGAGGGTATGAATCCCTGAACTACATGTTATGTAATTGGTGTTGAGTTGACGCACATGCTAGGTGACATGCGTGCGGGTGTGAACCGTGGTAATTGGGACTCGATTGTTTCTCTAGTATTTTGTAGTTATCGCGTCTTGTATTTATTCATGCAATACCTATATGTTAGAGATATTGAGCTGTAATCCATGTTAGAAATCATGTTAAGGCTATGTGTTTGTACTGTTGGGACCCACCGAGGTTATTTCGGCTGCTGAGTTATTTTCCTAAATTTCAATTATTTACTCTGTCACATTCATCATTTGCATATCATATCTTAGTCTCTGTTATCATTTAGTTGTTACATCATGTATCATTGTTTGGGATGATTAGCATGAAATTTGTGAGCCCCAGAGACTGGAGAGATTGATGACTGAATTGAGGCTGAGGGCCTGATTGTGAGTGATATTGATGGGATCCTAATACACGCTGCAACAGGTTTTACTGATTCATGATGGGATTGGGTTGCACGCCATAGCAGGTTTTATTGATTCATGATGGGATCGGGCTTCACGCCGCAACAGGTTTTATTAGCGCTTAGGCAGAATGCGCCCCTCCGGAGTCTGACATACCAGCAGTGATCGCAGGTGCCATACAATGCTCAGTGATTAAGTATGATGAGTGAGAGTTGAGGCAGACAAATTGAGTACTCTGAGAGCGTGAGTACATGGGAGTATCATTCTGATGCATTGCATTTTACATGCATATTTATTTATGTAGACATAGAGATGTAACATTCCTCATGCTAGCTATACTTGGCATACTTTACCGATATTGAGCTTAGTTGTTGAATGTGAAAGAATATCTACATTTTTGTATTGTGTATAAACCGATTATGAGATTTCCCTGAGTATTATTGTCTTTTTCCTCTTATACATGTACCGTTATTATCTAAATTTGGATTGTACCTTTCTGAGATGGTCACTTCTTTCAGCTCAAGGTTAGTCTAGTTCCTTATTAAGTACATTGGGTAAGTTGTACTCATACTACACTATGCATTTTGTGTGCAGATCCAGGTACATGTTGACCCGGTGGTTGCTGGATTTGGAGCATTATCTGGTTGGAGACTTTTGAGGTAGCTGCTTTGGTGTTCGCAGACCTCGACTCTATTTTTTCCAAATTACTTAGACTTCTCTATCTTTCCATACAGTTTTATTAGAAGTTTTGACTGTGTTAAAATTTAGTAGCTCATGTACTCAGTGACATCCAAATTTTGGGAATTTTGTTATTTGAGTCGCAGTTATTCTTATCGATTATAATGAGATTTTTCTTTGTTAAACTTATTACATCATGTTTTCAATTTAAAATGCGCAGTTATTTTGTGATTGTCAGCTTGCCTAGTATTGTGATAGGCGCCATAACGACACGTTGAGATTTGGGTCGTGACACCTCCACTCATAACAGAAAACAATTTCGGTTTGAAGCAAGGCTTGCTTCACACCATCCAGAATAATTGTTTTTAGAGGGAATGTGAATGAAGAACTTAACACTCAATTTATGGACTTTGAGGAAATCATGAATACCTTCTAGTACAATGGATTATCAAAAGATGCGGTCTCTTAAGGGCATTCCCTTTTTCACTAAAAGATACACGAAACACTAGCTTGTAGCTTACCAACAGGGTCGATCTGGACATGGGTATATATGACGAAAAAGTTTCTTGAGAAGTACTTCTTAGCTGCAAAAACAAGGAAATTTAGAAGGGAAACCCACAACTTCTTCCAAGAGGACACTAAGAGTCTAACTAGTGGTCTTCTTAGAGTAATGACTGAAGAAACTCTATTGGGAATCACCCGGTGGACTCTAACACATCAATACAAGCCCAAATAGATACCATGAACGAGATAAGAAAGTTGACCTTAGCCAAGGTACAGAGTGAGCCTCAAGTAACATGTGACTTTTGTTGAATGGGACCCCTACACATGAGTGTCAAGCCTCAGCTAAGGAAGTTAATTGTGGGGAACTATAATAGAGGAAACTACCAAGGTTGGAACAACTATAATTCTATGGGACAAAGTCATCTAGGTTTCTCTTGGAGTTCACCTAGTGGCAATTTGAACTCGTGGCAGCAAAATAATCCTAGACCCCAGGCCAAAGAACACCAGGTTTTCAGAACCAGCCGAGGCAGCAGTACCAGCAATACTAACCACAACAGTCAAATCAATCTATTATGGAAGATCTCATGAAAGCGTTCATCAACAAATTAGATGAGAAATTTCAAACTCAGGGCACAACCATCCGGAAACAATGCACAACTATCTGGAATTTGTAAAGACAGATGGGACAGATTGCTAACTTATTATCTGAGAAGGCTCCTAGGACTCTATACTCTGACACTGAAAAGAACCCAAAGGAAATAATCAAAGTTGTATCTTTGAGAAGTGGCAAAACATTAGTTGATCCGGTTGTGAAAGCTAGACCAGAGCTGGTGAAAAAGCATACTAAGACACTTGAAGAGTAAAATAATGAAGAACAGAAAGGCTTGAGTAGTAGGGTACAAAAGGATATTGAAGAAAGTAGACACATGCCAACTCTACCATTCCCTCAAAAGATGAAGCGGGAAAAACTTGACAAGTGCTTTGGGTGGTTTTTGGAGATGCTTAAGAAACTTTATGCGAACATTCCCTTTACAGAGGTACTCACTTAGATGCCTAATTATGCTAAGTTCTTTAAGGAAATCTTGTGTAGTAAGAGGAAATTAGAGGAGACAATAGTGATAAAGCTGAATGGCCACTGCATAAAATTCCTCAAAAGTAAGGACCCATGAAGCTTCACCATACCATGCTCGTCGGGGAGTGAGAAATTAGACAAGGCCCTCAGTGATTCTGAGGGAATCATTGAGGATATTCTAGATAAATTAAACAAGGCCCTCAGTGATACATGTGTCCCTACAATTGCCTGACTAGACAACCATTTTTCCTACGGGAATCATTGAGGATATTCTAGTACGGGTGGACAAGCTTGTGTTCCCCGTAGACTTTATTGTGGTGGACATGGAAGTGAACAATGAGGTGCCTCTAATTCTTGGGAGGAATTTTCTTTTTACAAGTATAGCTATTCTTGATAACTATGAGGGATAGCTTATGCTCAAACTGAGTAATGAGAAAGTGGTGTTCCGGATGAAGAGAATAATGAAATACCGCAGGGATGAGACATTTGCGTACTCGTGTTTCAAGCGTCATGTTGTTGGGGAGTTGGATGAAAATTGTATGTTTTAAAACCTTGTTGGGGATACTCTAGAGAGGTTTATTACTCTGTCTAGCATAGTGGAGGATAACGACCCTAAAATAAAAAAAGAGGCTGAAGATCTTGAAACTGAGGATCAAGTGGTTGACGAGGAGGAACTAAAAAGAGGAGTCTTGTAAGTGTAGTGTGGAATTGAAATTCCTCCCTACTCACTTGAGATATGCTATTCTTGAAACTAACAACTTTTTTGTGATTATTTCTGCTACTTGACAGGTACACAGAAAGAAAAATTGGTGGAACTACTAACAAAATTACAAGAAGGCCATTGGCTGGACCATAGCTGATATTGAAGGAATTAGTCCAGCCATTTGCCTACATAAAATTCTGCTAGACGAAAATAGCGAGCTAGTGGTGCATCCCCAATGCAAGTTGAATAAAAACTAGAGGAGGTAGTGCACAAGGAGATCATCAAATTGCTAAATGCGAGATAAATTTTCCCCCCATCTTTGATACCCAATGGATCAGTCCTGTACAAGTTGTACCCAAGAAAGGGGGCATGACAGTGGTGAAGAATGAAGACAAAAAACTGATCCCAACAAGAATAGTCACAGGGTGGAGAATGTGCATTAATTATAGAAGGTTGAACGATGCAACAAGGAAAGATCACTTCCCACAACCCTATAAAGTTGTTTTTTATTATAGGGGGATGTCATTTGGGTTTTGTAATGCACCAACCACTTTTCAGAGGTGCATGATGTCTATATTCTCTGATCTAAACAAGAAGTATCTAGAGGTATTCATGGATGATTTCACTCTCTTTGGTGATGATTTTGATGACTTTTTTAAAATTTTGGAGCTTGTGCGTGAAAGTTGCGAAGCCACCCACCTAGTTCTTAATTGGGAGAAGTGCCACTTCATGGTGAAAGGGAGAATTGTACTGGGCCACAAGTTGACTGCACATGGCATTGAAGCTGGCAGAGAAAAGGTTGATTCAATAGCTAAACTTCCTGCACCGACTTTTGTGAAGACCATAAGAAGTTTCTTAGGACATGTTGGGTTCTATAGAAGGTTCATCAAAAACCTTTCCAGCATTACCAAGCCGTTGACTGCATTGCTAGCGAAGGATGTCAAGTTTGTGTTCCCAATGAAGTTCTTAAGAGCATTCAAATTGATAAAGGAAAAACTTGTGAGTGCTCCTATTATGGTGACACCTGATTGGAGCCATCCATTTGAAATAATGTGTTATGCTAGTGATGTAGTTGTGGGGGCACTGTTGGGGCAAAGAAAAGAAAAGAAAAGAAAAGATGTTTAGGTCCATCTACTATGCTAGCATGACGTTAAACGATGCTCGAGTTTAGATCATATCTTGTGGGGAGTAAAGTGATTTTCACACTGATCACTCAACCTTGAAATACTTGTTAAGTAAGAAGGAATCTAAGCTGCGTCTGATGCGGTGGGTGTTATTTATTCAAGAGTTTGACTTGGAGATCAATGATAGGAAGGGGGGAAATCAAGTGGCAGATCATCTACCTCGACTTGAGAGACCTCTATTTGAGGCAGTGGAAATAAGGAAAGAGTTCCCCGATGAGCAAATTTTCTCTATTTTTGCGGTCTCTGAAAGACCACCCCAGTATGCTGGTGTAGCCAATTTTTTGGCTAGTGAATGGTTGGCGGGTGACCTCTCTCGTGATAAAAAAAGGAAACTTCAAGATGAGGTAAAATATTATTTTTGGAATGACCCTTTCTTCTTTAAACTATGTGCAGATAGTGTGATTCGAATATGTGTACCAGAAGGAGAGATGAACAAACGTTCTATCCCATTATCATGATGGAGTAGTTGGAGGACACTATGGTAGAAATTGCACTGTATTAAAGTTCATGGAAGATGGTTTCTGTTGGCCTATTTTATATAAAGACGAACAAGCTTATGTAGCTGCATATGACAAGTGTCAAAGGGCAAGTAACATTAGCAAGAGGGATGAAATGCCTCTAAAATCCATTCTGGTATGTGAAAATTTTGATATTTGGGGAATTGACTTCATGCGACCGTTCCCATCATCTCATTCTTACGAGTATCCTAGTAGTCATTGACTACATCTCTAAATGGGTCGAAGCAGTCCCTACTAGGGCCAATGATGCTGGGGTGGTGTGTGAGGTCTTACGGTAGAACATATCTACCCGCTTTAGGACACCTCGAGTGATTATTAGTGATAATAGGTCACACTTTGTGAATAAGAGATTTGCTGCATTGCTGTCCAAGTATGGGGTCACACACAAAACAGGAGCCCCGTACCATGCCCAAACTAGTGGGCAAGTTGAAGTGTCTAACCGTCAGCTTAGACGAATTCTCTAATAGACGGTTACTGATTCTCGTAAGGATTGGTCTGTAAAGTTGGATGAAGATCTATGGGCATATAGAACTGAGTTCAAAACAACCATAGGGACTTCACCATTCAAATTAGTGTATGGAAAATTGTGTCACCTACCTGTTGAGATAGAACATAAAGCTTATTGGGAAATTAAATTGCCTAATCTTGAACTTAGCAGTTGATCACAGGTTGGCGCAAATGAATGAGTGGGAGGAGTTTAGACCGGATGCGTATGAAAATGCACAAATTTTTAAGGAGAAGACGATTAGGTGGCATGGTCGTCTGATTAAACCAAAGGAGTTTCATGAAGGGGAAAAAGTCCTTCTATACAATAGTAGACTTGGTTGTACCCTAGAAAATTCAAGTCAAGATGGACATGTCCATATGTGGTGAAACATGTCTCACCGTATGGTGCCATTGAAATACAGGATGAGGATGGGAATGAAAGCTTCAAGGTGAATGGGCACAGGTTGAAATCATACCTTGTTGGAGGACTTGACAAGCAATTCTCTAGCATCCTGATCAAATGAGCCTAAGTGACGGACTTAAGCTGACAACTATAACTCATAACTAATTCTAACCCTTTTTTTTGTATTTGTAGAATAGGTTTAGATAATTATAGATTAGTCTTATTAGAGTTTAGGAATTTTGATATTTTTTTTGTACAGTTATGAGTATGAATTGAACACAAAATATGTATATAATACAGAGGGGGTGCAACCAGTGAGCTAAAAAGCGAAAAAGAGTGGAACTTTGAGAAAATCACAATAGCACGCTGCATGTAGCGCCGTGAGGCACTGCGCACTAGTACTGAGGCAAAAATGACAGAACATAGCATCTCTAAAAATCCTCACTACCCCCAATGCAACAGTACAATTTTCAGAGATCAATATTATAAAAAATTAGAAAATTTAACAAAAAAAAACACCCAGCATTTTCTCCTCTTTCTTACCCGATTCCTCAACCCCTCTTTCCCCCAAATCCCTTATTCTCTCTTCTCAAACTTTTCTCTTTCTCACCCCAATATCCTTACTTCTTCCTCAAACTATTCTTCTTTTCCGCTCCTATCATCTTCATTCCATAGTCAAGGTAAGTAAGTTTTAGTTAATCTTTGCTAACCCTAGGTAGTTTTTCCATTTTTTTTAGGTTATTCTTAATATTTTGTCGCAATTGTGTTTGAATTTGTGGGATTTTCATTGTTCTTATGATTTTATATGATTTTTGGTATTTCGTGGTGGCGTTGGAGTTATTTTGTGATGAAGTTTAGTGGGGTTATATTTTTGGACGAAAATTAGAGGCCTTGTGGGATGCATTTTGTGCTTCATATGAAACTTTTATGTTGTGGTGATGTTCTAGTTGTATTGTATGATGTGGTTGGGGTAAAATTATGGGTGATGCATGCTCAATTTAAAGTTGAAAAAAGTATTGAATCTAGTGCCTATTACATGTTTGAAAAAATACCCCAATATAACACCAATGATGAGGTATGAACACAATGTTGAGTCTTGTGACTTGGCAATGAACTTCTTGTTAAAGGATAAGTGTAGGGTGGGTGATCATGTTCTTATGTTGAAAAATTATAATATGTTTGACCCGAGTGCTAATCGATTGACCACCCCATGATATTGAGTTAACTAGTTGCTAATTGGGATGTCTGATTCATGTGGTGTACTTGTTTAGTATTGTAGTATAACTTCTTGTTTTTCTTTTCTTAGTTACTATTTTAGCTCCTTGATTTTGTATTTTACATTAGTTTAGTCTTTGATTGTGTTGTGTAATGTTAGTAGGTGGTTGGGCGGGTAGTTGAATATTTGTGATGTGCTTTTAATGGGGTAGTCTGAGTTCCCGGTACACATGGTACGTGTGAACATGCCAATGACATAAGTGTGGGGTGGTTACCCTGTTTGGTCTTGCTTTTTGCTCTAAGTATTGTGACTAATTTTGTTCATCTTGTGCAGGTTCAATGTTTAGCCGTCCAACAACATGCTAATAGTACTGGTTCTTTTGGGGTTGCTTCTAGCTGTCATAGAGGAGGTAGGCAGGCAACACCCCCTGCTCCAGTGGAGGAGGAGATGGAGAACATTGATCCGGATCCTGATGTGGTCATAGGGTGCAAGTATGACATTCGAGTTGGAACAAGACCTTTGTTCCTTCAGTGAGCCTTGACCCCGTGGTTGGTATAGATGATAGGAAGCTAGCGAGGAAGTACTCAAGAATATACAACAACATCCGAGCCCTGGGCTTTGAAAGTTTGTTTTGTCCCGGTGATGTAGTGAATGTGAACTTAGCGAAGGAGTTTTATACCAACTGGCAGCCATAGGTCAGTTTTGATGCTGGGTATGAGGTGCAAGTTTGAGGAAAGGTGATCCCCTTTTCTTCTCAGGTGATTAATCAGATTATAGGATTCTTGGAGCACGCTCATAAGCTATTTCTGAGGCATATTCGTTGCCGAACTATATTGATATCCGACGACAGTTGTGTGGAGCTGAATCTCTTGCCACATGGATGCGAGATGCTAATGAGTACCACAAAGATATGAAGAAGAACATGTTACAATGGCCAACCAGGGTTCTTTAACGGATGATCAATGCTACGATTATGCCTACATAGAGTGATACTGATGTCTCTAGGGTGAAGGTGTGTCTCATTTATGCCTTCCTAACCAGGATGAAATTTGATCTTTGGAAGATCATGCTGGAGCATATGGCTCGGGTGCGACCATTTGGCGCTTACCGTCAATATTACGCGAGTAAGATAAGTCGGCTGCTGCGGATGCACTATGTGGAGGAGGAATTTCATTATGATAGGATGATCCCTATGCTGCATCATATTAAGACTTTTGATGTCACAGTTGTGATAGACCCCATTTCTGCTGCTATTCCTGTGGACCAGAGATTGCTTCGGGTCGAGGAGGCACTACAATTGTTATTTGTTGATATGCACCTTCGTGTTGTTTAGGGGGAGATTGACTTGGAGGAGTTGTTTTAGGATCACCCCTTTATTTTCTATCACTCAGTAGTGGTTGTACTTGGGCGGGGGAGGACAGCTACCACCGGATGAGGACGTGAGCTCTGTTCCCTCTAATGATGAGAAGTACGTGTGCACCTTTGAGGGTGTTGATGAGGATTAGGCCAAGAGTCTCAGGGAGTCAAACTTTTGACTCTTGTTTTACGGTTTTGCATTGGGGACAATGAAGTCTTTTAAGTGTAGGGTGGGGTGCTCCTATTTTCTTGTATTTGTTTGTTTTCTATTTGCCATCAGCTTTGTTTGATTTGTTTCTTGCTTTAGTTTACAATATGGCCTGTAATTATAACTCTGAATTATATTTAGTATGTAATAGTTATTGATTATAATTGCTTAGTTTTGACTCTTCTTGCCGATGGATTTCGCTGACTGGCTTCTTGAGGGATTTTAAGTCGAACAAGAAAAAGACAAAAAAAATTGAAAATCCAAATATATGTATTTTATTTTATTTTTATTTTATTTTATTTTCTTATATTAGGTAGTATGCAAAATTCCCCTTGATTTTTCTTTGTGTCGTGGTTCTTTTTCAAGGGTTTTTACTTGAACCTGGTTTAGTTACCTTTTTCTTTTCGTAGGAATAAAGAATCTTGAGTCATAGTGCTAACTTGAAGCAATTTTCCTTGACTGCGTACACTTTAAGAGTGGTGAGTGCCTTAGTTATGACGCCCATGCTCAGTTCTTGAATTGTGTATAAGTACCTTAATTTGTTTGATCTTGAACTTTCTTAACTGCTTTGACTAGAGACTCGGGATAGGTACGATCCTAAGTGACCTATGTGACATGGTGTGTGTGAGGTTTGGTGATATTTTGTGCATGTCAGTTGATGTCTAGAAATTTCCCCATGTGTTTGCAAAGCGAAATAGTAGTCTTGTTCAGTCTAGTAAGTGATATAGGCATTTCTTTGTTGAGATACTATATGCTTGTGACCTGCCTAAATATTGTGTATCCTAGTTAGCCCGTTTGAGCCTGTAATCCTAGTTTCTTTGGAAATCCCACTACAAGTCTGGCCCCTTTGTGTTGAATTGACTATCTATTTGGACCTTGTACCTCTCTTGAGCACTTGAAAATGTTGTGATCTTGTTTAGAGCTAAGCGGAGGTATGATTGTGTTTTTGAGTGAAACTATTGAAAAAAAGAGAAAAGTGCATTATTAGAAAAATTGGGAAAGCCACATGTAAGGGATTGAAAAAAAAAGTGAATTTGCTTGAAAAAAAAAAGGAAAAGAAAATCAAAACTTATAAAGAAAAGAGTTGTGTTTGTATTAGAAGAGAAAAATTGATTCCTTACTGGTGGTTGTGTTTGTGCTTAAAGAAGTTGGGAGCTGACATTATTATGATGTGAATGTCAGACTTTGGTTCAACATAAGTGTGGAGATTGAATTGGTGAATTGTATGTATTAAAGTGCTCAGTGAGGTGTAGTCATTATTATCCAAATTGTATCCTACTCATCCCGCAGCTTACATTACAACCAAAATAAAGTCCTACTTGATCTTTAACTGAATGAGCTCAATTAGTAGAGTATTACACTATGGGCAAGCCTATGGTATGTCTTCTGTGACATATGAATTTTGCTTATGAGAGTGAGTAAATTCTTTCTATGTTGAGTTCCTATTTATCTTGAATTTTATTGTGTGTGGAACTACTCTCTATATTTTTTGCTAGGGCACATGACTTGTGAAGGGAAGGTTATGACTTTGTCCTATATGTTAGAGTAAGTAAGGGGGTTATGAAAAATGTGTGGTGCTTTTGAGTAGAGTTTTGAGGCCAGGATGTTATGATAAAATGCTTCGTCTGCTTTAAATATTCTTGGCGTGATGAGTTAGGGAAATTTTTGAAGTATAGGCTGTCTTTATGTGAAGTGTAGTTTGATTGCTCGAGAAATGGTTTAAGTGTAGGGTTTTGATGGTAGTCTAGAAATCGTGTATTAACCGTGTTTTACACTTCAATTATTGCACTTTACGTGTATTTGAGCTTAAATGTGAATTGTACTTATTACATGTTTTATGCCTTGCAGGAAGTCATTCTGAATTAAAAAGATAAATTAGAGCTACATCGATCAATTTAAAGCTTTGAAGTGTGAGTTAAAGCCCAACAAATTAAGTTGGGATCGCGTTCAGGGATTGAGGACCAAGTCTGGATATCAGAAAGTGAAGGAAATAATTTACTCTGAGAAAACATCATAGGCGCATCGCATGGGGCGGCGCAGCTGTGCAAAATAGGCCAACTCTGTTAGAAACAAGTCTCTGAAAGGGCGGCACGCCCTGCGCCGTGCCTTTGCAATTTTCCCAGAGTATTTTTCTTGTTTTGGCTTCGAAAGGGTAGTTTTGTCTGGACCCACTTCTACACGGTATAAATACACCAAAAATACGTTTTTGAAGGGACTTTTGACCTAAAAAAGATTGGAGAGACAACTAAGGCAAGAAGATACAAGAATCCATCAGGATTTCAACCAACAATCTATGCAATACGAGAGTTCGTATCGAAGAATAACATTGATATTTTCTATGCCTTTAAACCTCATTGAGATTATGTTTCCATTGTTATGGAGTAATTTCCGTTAGGGTGTTGAAAGATACGGTGTTTTGATAACTTGATTAAGGATTCGATTCATCGGAATAGTTTGAATTAATTGATGGTGTTTTTATTCGTATTGTGAAGTTATTTATCATTTTGCTTAATTGAAATAGGAGCTTTATATTGAATTTATTTATATCTTATGCTCTTTAAATTCGTGATTCAACTAAGTAATCGAAAGGACCTCTTGAATTACTAATCGATTTAGAAAATAGAGAAATATTCGTGCGAAGTTACCCTTAGACCATAACCATCATTTATTAGTTGAAATTGTTTACCGTGCTTCAATTAGATTAATTACCGAAATCAAATTTTAATCGAAGACGAACATTAACTTCAAGTGTAATCAGATTATCTGTTCAATTCATGAGAATCAATAGGATTATAGAGTGAACTAATTCAAGAATTAGATCCCAAGTCGATTGTCTTGCACTTGTCTAGTCAATTACCCTTATTTCTCTCCCTAATATCTTTTCGTTTCTCAATTGTTGTCTTTCGTGATCAATTGATAATTACTTAATTTTATTAGTTAATTGTAGTTGATAATTGATGAGTGGCTAGAATTCATGATTTTAAGCATTATATACCTCGCATTTTATGAGCTTTAATGATAAAATACACGTCGTATGTGCCTAATGGGGTTTGTTTTATGTGTAGGTGAATTGGAAATGGAAACGGGGCTAAACGGATGCAAATACGTCAAAGAATACGCGAAAAGGGACACCCGGGCGATAGCCGGGCAGTGTAGCCAAACAGCCTGGCGTTACCCAGGCGTTAGACCCATAACGCTTGGGGGGTCCTGGCGTTACCCAGGCGTTAGAGTTGTAACGCCAGGGGCTGCCTGGCGTTACAAC
>ML381364.1:59101-74852 GCA_005239525.1 Nicotiana knightiana
CAACGCCAGGGGCTGCCTGGCCTTACCCAGGCGTTTGGGCTGAAACACCAGGGTCCCGGAACGGCCAGAAATCGAGTTTTGACGGGTTTTAAGTGTTTCCAAGTTAGAATAGAAGTCTTTGAGACGTTTAGGGTTCATTCTAAACATATAAATAGACCCAAAAACATCACATTAAGGGGCTTATGCAGACTCTTGACAGAGGATTCTACTTAGTTTTTCTTCTCTTCTCTTCTTTTAGTTTTATAGTTTATTAGTTCTAGAGTTTTGGGTGTTACATGAACGTTGTAGTTGAAGCTTGAATTATTCTTATTGTTTTATCTTAATTGGTTTGTTTATTCAATCTTGCGCTTAATTATTTAATTGCTTGATCACCAATTGAATACTATCTACGAATCTAGGGTTGAACTCGGGAGAGGGAATTCTAGATTGCATATAAGATTGGGTAGAGCAAGATCTTAACCCTTCAGGGGAGCGGATTTGCGGTTAGGATAGGAATATACCTAATCGCCTTGCTTGGTTATTATACGGGAATTATTAATGCGTTCTTGTTAATCCTGATTCCATAGGAATATAGGCATTAGGTTAGCTTGAATAGGCGAGTTGTACTTCGGGAGAAGGCTACGAGCAATATTAACCTCGTCAATCAATAAACCTGATTAGAAGATTTAGGTCGAAAACTCAACGTGATTGTTTAACAACCCATAACTCTAGAATATCAATTTATCTTGAATTCATCTTTAAGTTAGTTGTTTATTTAATCTTTTGATTTACTGTTTTAGATTAATTCTAGTTAAATATTTGTTTGAGTTTAGTTTAGTGGATAGCTAATCACAAGTCCCTGTGGGTACGATATCTGGACTTAAAATCCTATATTACTTGTCGACCACGTACACTTGAGTGTGCATTGGGAATTCAACCAACAATAATCATTGAATCAAGTGTTAATTTTCTTGGATAGTGATTAACGAAAGATTATTCATACACTGTTTAAATCCAATCCAGTAGAGACGATAATTTAACTATACTATCTTTGACTATTGAGCATAAAATTCGCATTATGTTTTGTTGTCGTAAGGGGGATGTCCACCTGCCAGCTAGATCACCAAAGAAGACGGCGACGAGGATGGCCGTTTGAGAGAGGAAGGGGAAGGCTGATGCAGCTGCTCCCTCAATATGAGAGATAGACAAATGAAAATTAGGGTTAGAGGGGCGATAAAAATCTGATAGGCTGTGTTCCTTTTTTTGTTGTTGTGTGTATACGGTCAGAACGGGCCTGCCCTTCTTATGAGTAATTGAGGTTAGATCATGATTGGCCACGGTTCGGCCTCATGTTATATTGAGCCTTGGTATGAAATTAGATTGTTGAACCCTTAATTTAGACAAAGATCAAGGACGAGATCAGCCAAGACCGAGAACTAGCAGAACAAAGATCGAACGAGATCGATGGAGGTTTACCTAATCAAGTAACGGTAAACCTAAATATTTGTGATCAGGCAAGGATCACAGTTGGAAATCTCGGTACGTATCAAGATGAGGCCGGTTAATTAACCATTCATGGGATACATTACTTTATTTAGAATATTACCATAAATAGAACTCCCCTACTATATAAAGGGGGTCTAATCATTTATAATGGTATCAGATTCACGCTATTCAAAGCAATATACTATTCTTTCAGCTCTCAATACTTTTCTATTTCATTCATATCTTACTTTGCTCATTTATTTAGTTCGAGGATAACATGTCTCAGGGGCTAGAGCTATACGTCTCATTTGGTTTGCTTTATTTTTCTTTACAGTAAATTTCAATATCTATTTACATATTTTCTCAATTTGTGCCAAGTGAGGTCACCTATTCTTAAAACCTCATATAAATTTAATTTCTATCTGTTTAGGGTAAACAGTTTGGCTAGTGATTGTCTGGTACTAACTTTCGTAACACACACTATATTATACTTGTTCTTGAGAGTATCTTTGATTCCAGGATCAGCATGTTGAACTCTCAAGAAGCACTCACACACATAGACAATGGCCTTGGTTTACACGGAGAGAACAACAACATAGCCACCCCAGGGAACAAAGTACCTCTAGTTGACATCGATGGAGTTCCCGCTGTAGACCCAATCGATGTCAGTTCCCATGTTTTCCTTAATACAAATCTTTCCGACGACCCCAAAAATACCATCCGCAAAGATGTTCGATCAGCTGATCAAAGCGTACAGAGCGGAAAAGAAGGCGAGATCAGCCTTCGAGTAAATATTCTAAATGTTACAGGCTCAACAAGCTGCAATAGCATAACTCTAAAACCAGAACCATGCACGGAGAAGGGTCGAGCTTGAGCCATCGCAGGAAGTTGTTCATAGGGCCGAATCACTGTCAAGAAGATCAAACGAAAATGAACCAGGGACCGACCCCGCTATCATGAAGATGCTCTAGGAGCTGACAAAGGGAGTTGAATCGGGGGAGAAGAAGATTGAAGGAAATGACAAAACGGTGGAAAGCTATAACTCTAGAGTAGATCAATTTCAGAAGAACCACCGATTTTAAAGGGTTTGGATTCAAAGAAGTTTATGCAAAATCCCTCCCCCCTCCCCCTCCCCCCCCCNAAGTTCCGTATGCCAGAAAAACCCAAGTACAATGGAACGGCCGACCCCAATGAGCATGTCACTTCTTACACATGTCCAATTAAGGGGAGCGATCTGTAGGACGATGAGATCAAGTCCGTATTGTTGAATAAATTTGGGGGGACCTTATCAAAGGGAGTGATGATATAGTACCACAATTTGCCACCCAACTCTAATTATTTTTTTGCTATGCTTGCAGATTCCTTTGTTAAAGCACACGCCAGAGCTATAAAGGTCGAAACTAGGAAGCCGGACCTCTTCAAGGTAAAGCAGAAAGATAACAAGATGCTCAGAGAGTTTGTGTCTCGGTTCCAGATGGAACGTATGGATCTGCCTCCAGTTGCCAATGATTGGGATGTTCAGGCCTTCACTCAAGGATTAAACATACGAAGCTCGGTGGCTTCACAATAATTGAAGCAGAACTTGATCGAATACCCAGCTGTCACCTGGGCCGATGTGCATAATCGGTATCATTCAAAGATTAAGGTCGAAGATGACCAGTTGGGGGCTCCTTCTGGGTGTGTTTATCCTATCAGACATGTCAATAGAGTAAAAAGGGATATTGACCGGGAATCACAGTCAAACAGGGACTGACACAATCCATATAATGGAGATCGGAGAAACAATGGACCTAGAAGCAACCTCATTCGAGGTGAAAGGAGAAATGATCGAGGTTAGTGCTCTCGAGGGTTCCTGAGCAAGAATGGTTTCGACAGGAATGTCGAGCCCAAAGAAGCACCACGGCTGACAGAATATAACTTCAAAGTTTGCATCAGCTATTGTATCAGCCATCGGGCGCATCAAAGATACTAGATGGCCTCGGCCTCTGCAAACCGATCCATCCTAGAGAATCCCAACCAATTGTGCAATTATCATGGCACCCATGTCCATAGAACAAAATATTGCTAACAACTAAGGGAGGAAGTATCCCGGTTGTTCAACGAGGGGCATCTTCAGAATTCTTAAGTGATCAGGCTAAGAACCACTTCAAAAACAGAGATTCAAATAGACAGAATGATCAAGAAGAGCCACAACACGTGATCCACATGATTGTCGGCAGGGTCAATATTCCTCAAGGACTAGTATTTAAACACACCAAGGTGTCGATGACGAGCGAGAAGCGAGCTCAGGATTATGTACCACAAGGAACCTTGTATTTCAATGACGAGAATGCAGAGGGGATCTTACAAACCCATCACGATGCACTGGTAATATTTGTACTTATGAATAAGACTAAAGTTAAACGTGTTTGATTGATCTAGGTAGCTCAACCAACATCATTCTATCGAGGGTCGTCGAACAGCTTAGCATAGAGGATAAAGTTGTGCATGCGACCCGAGTACTTAACGACTTTAACATGGCATGAGAAACCACTAAGGATGAACTAACTTTTCCAGTGAACGTCGCCGAAACCATCCAAGAGATGAAGTTCCATGTGATCGAGAGCGACATGAGGTATAACGTCCTTTTTAGGAGGCCATGGATCCACAACATGAGGGCAGTACCCTTGACCCTTCATGAGGTTCTGATGTTCCTGAAACCAAGGAAATGTTTGTAGTCGACAAAGTGATACCAATATCGTCAGTCTCATCAACAAAAGGTTAGATTCAAAGGGAAAACAGGAGGCCAAATAGAAACAACATACACCAGCCTCGACCCAATCGAAGAAGCAGGGGGGTGACGAGGATGCTGACTATGGGGTCCCTCGATCCTTCATAGTCCCCGATGATTCCGACGCCACCAAGTCGACGGTCAAAGAGCTGAAACAACTCACACTGACTGTACATTAGCCCGAACGAAAGGTATACCTGGGCACGGGGCTAGCTTTAGAGCTCAAGGGAAAACTTATTCAATTCCTTAGAACTAACATGAATTGATTTTCTTGGTCCCATCTCGATATGATAGGGTACCTACTAGAAATCACCACTCATAAGCTAAACATGGATCCGAAATTTCGTCCGGTGAAGCAAAAAAAGAAGACCCCAATCCGAGGTCAAGCATGCCTTCGTCAGAGACGAGGTAACCAAACATCTTAAAATAGGATTCATTCGGGAAGTAAAATATCCCGAATTGTTAGCAAGCGTAGTAGTAGTCCCTAAGAAGGGAAACAAACTTAGAATCTGTGTAGATTACAAAGACTTGAATAAAGCATGTCCCAAGGATTCTTTTTCTTTGCCTAATATCGACTGCATGATCGATGCCACGGCTAGCCACGAGATTCTACGTTTTATCGATGCCTATTCCAGGTATAACCAAATACAGATGAACCCGGAAGATCAGAAAAAGACTTGTTTTATCACTAAGTACAACACCTACTGCTATAATGTAATGCCATTCGGAAAAAAAAATTATGGTGCAACTTATCAACTCCTAGAAAATCGTATGTTCGAAGAAAAAATAGGAAAATCAATGGAAGTTTAAATTGATGACATGTCCCTGAGAGCAGAGGACCGTTTGAAGCATTTTCAGGAAACTTTCGGTATACTAAAGAGATACAACATGAAGTTCTACCCGAAAAAGTGTGCATTCGGGGTCGGCTCTTGCAAGTTTCTTGGCTTCATGGTATCCAACTGAGGAATCGAGATCAACCCCGATAAAATCAAAGTTATCGAGAACATCACGGTAGTAGACAACGTAAAGGCTGTGCAGAGGTTAAGGGGCGCATAGCCTCCCTGGGATGATTCATCTCCAGATCCTCAAATAAGAGTCACCGATTCTTCTTGTTACTAAAGAAGAAGAATAACTTCACGTGGACTCTGGAATTCCAACAGGCCTTGGAGGAGCTAAAATGGTACTTATTGAGCCCTCCTCTGCTTCACACGCCAACAGCGAACGAGCAGCTTTACTTGTATTTAGAAGTATTGAGATAGTGGTAAGTGGAGTCTTGGTCAGAGAAGAACAAAGTACACAATTCCCCATCTATTATGTTAGTTGAACCTTAGGTGAGGCCGAAACTAGGTATCCCATCTAGAAAAATTGGCGCTTGCTTTAATAAGCGCCTCTAGGAAGCTAAACCCATACTTTCATTGTCATTCCATATGTGTTATAAAAACTCATCCATTTCAAAATATTTTGCATAAACCCGAAATTTTGGGTCAGATGGACAAATGGGCCGTAGAAATCATCAGGTACGATATTGAATATCGACCCGAATAGCCATCAATTCTCAAATCTTGGCAGATATCGTGTCTGACTTCACATCGATCCTCATACCCGAGGTTGAAATAGAATTGTTAGTAAATTCTATTAGAACCTAGGAAATATGGACCCTCTTTACGGACGGTGCTTCGAACGCAAAAGAGTCTGGACTTGGCATCGTGCTAAAACCACCCATAGGTAACGTAGTTAGACAATCTATCAGAACTATAAAACTAACTAACAATGAGGCCGTATATGAGGCCATGATTGTAGGTCTCGAATTAGCCAAAGGCTTGGGAGCGGAGGTGATTGAGGCCAAATATGACTCCCTCCTCGTGGTCAACCTGGTTAAAGGAACCTTTGAATTTCGAGAAGACCGAATGCAAAGATACTTGGATAAGCTACAAGTAACTCTACACCGATTTAGGGAATGAACCTCGCAACATGTAACTCGAGATCAGAATAGTGAGGTCGATGCCCTTGCAAACCTAGGATCATCGGTCGAAGACAACGAACTCAATTCGGGGGTTTTTGTACAACTCATGAGATTTGTGGCCGAAGAAGGTCATGTCGAGATAAACTCCACAAGTTTGACCTGGGATTGGAGAAACAAATACGTAGAGTATTTAAAGAATGGGAAGCTCCCATTAGATCCAAAAGAATTGAGAGCCATGCGCAAAAAGGCAACACAATTCACCTTATCGAGGATCACAAGATATAAAGAATCCTTTCAACACCCTATCATCCCGGCGGGAACTAACAAGCCAAATCGACCAACAAAATCGTCATCCAAAATCTTATGAAGAGACTAACCGACGCCAAAGGGAAATGGAAGGGAATCCTACCCGAGGTTTTTTGGGCATACCGCACAACATCGAAGTCTAGTACTGGAGCTACCCCGTTCTCATTAGTTTATGGCGCCGAAACTCTAATACCGGTCGAGGTCGGAGAACCTAGCATCAGGTTCCGATATGCAACGGAAGAATCAAATAACAAGGCTATGAATACGAGCATAGAATCATTCGACGAAAAATGCGAAGCCTCCCTCGTTCGATTGGTCGCCCAAAAATAGTGTATCAAGAGATACTACAATTGCAGAGACAATCTTTGACATTTTTGCATCGGGGACTTGGTTTCTAAGGAAAGTCACCCTCAACACCCGAAATCTAAAGGAAAATTGGGTCCAAACTAGGAAGGACCGTACCAGTTTCTTGAGGTCATCGAAAAAGGGTCCTACTAGATAGAACCGATGAATGGGGAATGACTACCGAGAAATTGGAACATATCACACCTAAAACGGTACTACTGCTAAGGTACGACCCCTTTCTATTTTCATTTTCGTTTTAGACTAACACTTGCAGGTGGTCCACAAGAATCGATGGTGGATTTTTTAGCAGATGAAATGATGTCTTTAGGTCTGAAAGCACATGTTGCACTCTTTTTCCCTTAGATCGGTTTTGTCCCAAATGGGTTTTTCGGCGAGGTTCTTAATGAGGCAATAATGAATCGTGCTAACTTAGAATCAAGCCCGGTTAGGAATCGTCATCGAAGGTCAATTCAACAATATCTGAGGTTCCTTTGCAATCAACCTCGAATACTGGGGGGCTACCCTCGGATATACATTATCTTCGAATATCAACTATAGAGAGGAAATTACTTCATAACAGGAGGGACTCGATAGATAGGATTTATTGTAAGGGCCAAACAGTCATAGCGAACCGTGCACACATGGATGTACATCATCTTCGAATATCAACTCTGTCAAGGAAACTACTTCGTAATAGGAGGGTCTTGATAGATAGGATTTATTGTAAGGGCTAAAAGGTCAGAACGAACCGTGCTCACATAGATTGATCGAGCCCTAATATAAAGATGTATGCATGTATGACTATTTTGATCAAGAATTAAAGAGAAGTACTTTCCTTGCAAACATCTGGTGTTTAAATTCTTTCATCTTTACATCTCTTAAAGAGCTTCGTACTATAACGAGCCTAAGGACAATACTTAACCAAAATGCGAATGATCGCTCCCTCACTCGGGGACTACCGTTCAGCTCAAATAGCCAGTTATCGAGCCTCGAGGACAAAAGCTCTAATAAGCAGCTCCCTGATCTATAAAGTTCACGGCCACCCCAATCGGGGACTATTATCTCGGGAAAGCCCTAAAAAAAATGGGAAAATGAGCCCAATGGGAAGATCCCAAACTAAAAGGCTATGGCCAATTTATCACGGCTCGGAGACGTCCGAATTCTATAACGTAACAGGCCTATGAAAAAGGAAAAAATTCTTCTATAACCGGTTCTAAAAAAAGCTACCCTCGACAAAGTCACAAATTAAAGACATCTTCGATAAAAGATTCGATAATATAGAGCCTCGGAAACTATAATATTGGACACTCTAACACTACCTTATTATCTCGTGCTAAGGCATTTTAACCTTTGTGATCACAAATTACAAAGCAAAGAAAGTAAACACTTAAAAGTCGAAAGGGAAAAAAAGACTTGTATTTATATATAAAATAGTCTTCTTTACAAGGGCCAAATCGGCCAAGTCCAAAAAAATTTAAAACAACCAAAAATGGCCTCAGAAAAGGTAAAACAAATATACTAAGTCCTAAGAAGCTTGGTCCCCATTGGAGGCAGCATCTTCGTCCTCGGGATCTTCCCCATCTTCAAATTCACTGAGGCTATCGGAATCATCCTCGGGAAAGGCCATCTTCTGAGCCCAGTATTCTTCTACTCGGGGATTATCGACCTCGGCCACAATGTCAAAATCCTAGGCTCGAGCATCCTCGAGGGCTTCCCTCCAAGCCTACCACTTTTCATGATCTATCATGCTCCTAGCCTTGGTCTGGATGGCCTCGACGCCAATTTTTAATTGGGCCACCTTTTCATTAGCTTTAATACCGGCCGCGGCCACCTCAGACTTAGCCTCCTCAAGCTTGTTGGCAGTCGAATCCAGCTGAGACTGAATGTCATTGATCTTCTCGACCTGCACCGAGTTTTTCTCTTTCGTATCTCGAAGCTGAGTCTCGGTCGAATCCAACTGTGCTTCGACTGTATATTTCATCGCGGCCAGGATATCCTCTCTTGAATGCCTCACCTTGGCCCGTATATTGTCCACTTACTTGTCGAGCCGTCTGATCTGCTCAAGACTCTATCAGATCTGTAGAATCGGGTCATTTGTCGTTATCTCTAACTCATCTTCACTATCATGAAGCATTTGGAATACCTGTTCGGCCATGTTAGTGTACTCGTCCCGAGCTGCAACCAAATCGGCCTGGAGTCTTTCACTGAGGAGCCTATAAGTGTCGCTTTTCTCAGTAAGGCCCCAAACCTCGGCCTTATGCTCCTCTCGAACCTTGAGGAAGGCTTCGTGGTGCAACACCGAAGCCTGCAAGTAAGGAAGAAGATGTCCACCAACCTTGAGCTCGATGAAGACCTAGTGGCACCCGGTGACGCTATTTTCTTCGGCATTGGTAAATCACCGAATCTGATAATATCCTCGCAAGTGGAAGCTTCAAGCCCATCAAAGAAACCCGGGAGATCGATCTGATGACTATCCAACATATTGGCCTCTGGAATCATGGTATCCAAAATCTGGGGGGATTTCGAATGTCGACCACCCTGAGCTCGACTCTAGGGAGCTCTTCAATTATTTTGGAAGCCTTGACTCCACTCTCTCTTTCCACCGTCTTAGTGTGGGACGGGGCAACCTCTGATTTTTCTTATTCAGGGACCTCGACCGAAACTCCCTCATCTATTGCCTTCGGTTCGGAGGGCTTTTCTACTGAAACCGTAGTCCGCGTGAGGGACACTAGCCTGGAGTTGTCTTCTTCTTCTTCAGACTCATCCCTTAATCGGTGGATTCGGTCTGAGGACATGGCACCGGCGTTCACCTTGGGCTCACGAGATTTCCTCGTCGATTTTTCTTTTCCGAACCTAATGGACTCAGAGCCCTTTTTCTCTTTCTCTCCTTGGCCGACTTTGTAGCTGATGGCTAGGGAAGGATTGCCTCATCACCGGAAGGGGGTCTCATTGTGACATCCTTCCCGAGACCTGCAAAATAAAGGGAGATGAGTTAGGCTAAAATAATAAGCAATCCGAGACAGAAATTTACCATGGTTGCGGGCCTCCTATCGACCCTTTGATAACTCCATCCAGGAACATTTGGAGTAAGGCCTTTGAGACACCAGGCCTTTGACCTATCGCTTTAATTCCGGAACAGGGTCCGGCATCTGGGACACAACTGCAAAATCAAAACAAAGATAAGGAAAGATGTAAGTAAATGAAATGGTAAAACAAACGTTCGAGGAGAAAATACTTACGATTCGTATTCCACTTCTTAGGGAACAACATGTCCTTGGCGGGAATCAGGTCCGACGAACCTACCTATCCAGCCTCGATCTCGAGACTCGTCGATGCTGGAGAACGGGGCCCTGCTGGCCCGGTAGGTGAGCTTAATCAGTCCTCCCTCGATAGAGTTGAGGGATGTAAAGGCGCATGAGATGGTCGAGGGTGAAAGAACATTCCTCAATATTGCTCGTGAAGAAATGGAGGATGACGATGATTCTCAAGAATGAAAGGTGTATTTGGTCTAGGGTGACGCTATATCTTTTGCAGAAGTCAACTATTATGGGGTCTAAGGGACTAAACGTAAAGGGATAAGTGTAAAAACTTAGGTACCCCTCCACATAAGTGGTGATCGATTCCTCAGCAAAGGGAGCAACCACATCTTTATTCACCCAGTTGCACTCCTCCTTGGCCTTATCGAGGATATCCTTGGTGATGGTACATATATATATCGATATCGGCTCGTATCGGCCCGGCACCGAGGGGGTCTTCTCTATCTTAAAGTCGGCGACGGTTGGGAATCGCATCGGAACAAATTCCTCAAGGTGGAGCTCCACCACAACCTCATCACCAGCGGCACGCGATGAAGAAGCAACCTCTTTTTGTGGTACAATTTTAGATGTTTAGCCATTTATGAACAATAAATAAAAGAGCAAGGTTGTTGATTAGAGTTCGAAGAATTTTGGATATGGAGATTGTGAAGTAAGGGGGTTCTTCAGAAGAAAGAGCAGGAAAGGTTTTGATCGTAAAAGCTTGAATGAAAAAGGATTGAGGTTTTTTATAGGCAGAGGGCGACGGTTCAGAAGCGATAAAGGCCGACAAGCGCCTGACAAGCATTTAATGCCTTGATAACTGGACTGAGGGGATATTTTGTCGCTTACGTCACGGCCGAGCTCGTCACTTATGTCATCACTCATAGAGATGGAGTTCGGGAATTCATGTTGTTTCTCATCATATTATTTCTAAGAAACAAGGGGACTATCTGTATACGGTCAGAACGTGTCTGCCCTTCTTGTGACTAATTGAGGTTGGATCATGATATGCCACGATTTGACCTCGTGTTATATCGAGCCTCAATACGAAGTTAGATTTCTGAACCCTTAATTCAGAGGCCGATAAAAGATGTGATTATCCAAGACCGAGACCTAGCAGAATGAAGATCGAGCGAGATCAATGGAGGTTTACCTAGTCATGTAACGGTAAGCCAAAATATTTGTGATCGGACAAGGATCACGGCAGAAATCTCGGTACGTATCAAGATGAGGTCGGTTAATTAGTCAATTATGGGATTTCTTACTGTATTTAGAATTGTACCATAAGTAGAACTCCCCTACTATATAAAGGGGGTGTAATCATTTGTAAAGGTATCGGATTCACGCGATTCAAAGCAATATACTATTCTTTCAGCTCTCAATACTTTGCTATTTCATTCATATCTTACTTTGCTCATTTATTTGGTTCGAGTATAACCTGTCTCGAGGGCCAGGGCTATAAGTCTCATTTGGTTTTCTTTATTTGTCTTTACAGTCAACTTCAGTATCTATTTACATATTTTCTCAATTTGTGCCAAGTGAGATCATGTATCCTTAAAACTACATATAAATTTAATTGTTATCCATTTTTAGGGTAAACATAGTGTTGTATATTATATTATGGGTGTAAAGATAAAAGATGTGGCCCTCGGTTAAGATAAAACATGTGGTAAAAATAATAGAAAAACATGTCACATCAAGACACACCAAATGAGTTATCACATCAGGTATTGATGGGACATTAGGTCTCACTAGATTTGATCTGTATTTTAAAATAAATTATACTGGCTTCCGTGCAATTAAGAGACTGTGTTGTAAAATTAAAATATAATTATTTAATAAAAAATATGGCTTGTTGAATTTAGTAAAATACTAACTACCACAATATTATTGTAGTGACCATTAACTTCTTAATGATAATAAATTTATAGAATATCATAACACTTGTAAAATAGGACAACTATCAATGATTATTTTAAAATTTAGAAAAATGTACAAAAATTGTAGTATTTAACTAATTTCAATAAAATGATAAAAATTCTTCTATATTATAAAATGAGAATAATTATCAATAAATTGCATTAAAGCTAAATAATGTGCAAAAAACTTGTTTTATCAATTTTTAACTAAGAAGCCTGCAGAATTTAATTTCAATTATGGAGGGTCAAAATTGTGTGTCAACGGGTATTGGAAATATTCTTAGACTTAAAGGATAATCTGACATGCTTGCCTCTAACACAACTAGGTTTTTTTAGGCCAGTTTATTAAGATGAGCCAGACGCGCATAACCTAGTCGTCTATGCCACAACAAGAAAATATCATCAGGCACATTGAGACATGTAACCTCATTATCAAGTAAAGATATCATGGATGTAACATATAAAATATGATGTCTCTTTCCCTTAAATACTGTCTCACCAGATTTCACACTTGTGATAATGCACTGTACAAAGTCAAACATGACCATGTTCCTCCTATCACGTATCAGGGAGACACTCGGCAAATTATAGCTCAACCCATTCATACAATAGACATTTTCTATAGCTTGGGAGGATGAATTACCAATCTTAGCTATTCCAGTGATTTCAATGTTCTTACCATTTCAAAAATTCACACTCCCTTCTTGAGAGGTTGTTAGTGAGGAAATTTTTCTTCTTTCATGTCATATGCCTTGAGCAACCACTATCAATATACAACTCTTTGTTGTTTTCTTTAACTTTAGCCTTCAAAATAAATCAAGGATTAGATTTAGAAACCTATGCTAGCTAGGGTCCTCACTTGTGACTGAAAAGATGAATCAGATATTTTTTAGTCCCGCTTGGTATGTTAGAGTTCATCACATAAGAAGTTTTTCTTTCTGTTTGATTTTGCACTAGAACCTATTTTCCAAGAAGTGAAAGAAGTGGTGAAAAAAAAAGTGATTAAGTGGTTAGATGTTGGAATCATATTCCCCATCTCTGACAGCAACTGGGTTAGCCCAGTTTAGGGTGAGCCAATGCAAGAGGCAAAGGACGAGGTACATGAGTGTTACATTCTAAAACTTTCAAGGCCGTCTAGGCAAAGTGGCACTCCTCCGTTGAAAGCCAAAAAGTGCATAAAGAATCATTTAATTCTTGGATCGCAACAATTTGTGTCGCCCCAAGATCATGATCATAAAGCAGAATCAAAACTTGGGGTCCAATTCATAAGTTCAAAGTGGAGGCAAAAGGAGCATGGAAATAAAAGTTATTGGAAGGATGCAACAGCAAACCAGATGGGCTGGAAGTAAGTGTGAGGTACCCGCACGAAGGACCAGGCCTGGGGGAGAAGTCTAAGTACCCAACTGCTAGTGCTTCGGCCTTTGGCCTATCAGGGAGTTTCTTTTACCCTCTTTATTAGTTATGGTGTGCATTGGGGACAATGCACAATTTTAAGTGCGGGGTGAGGAGATTGTCTAGGTGACTTTCTATACCATTTTAGCTGTGTTAGTTTAATTGAATAATATTTTTATTTTTTTTAGTAAAAAAACATAAATATGTTGGACTTTTCCCGAAAATACAAAAAAGATTTTTTTAGGTAGTGTAGTAATTTCCCCTTGGTTTTTCTTTGGGGCACGGATCTTTTTCAAGGGTTTTTAGTTGAACCGGGTGTAGGTAGTTTTAATTTTTAGGAGTAGGAGTCCATGGTGGCTATGCATTTAATTGCAGCAATATCTATGAGCTTTGTGATTCCTTGAGAATAGTTAGTACTTAGGTTGTGACGCTTAGGCTCAATTTTTTACTCTAGTATAAATACCTTAAATCTGGATTCTTAAATTTGCTTAACTGCTTTGACTGGAGTGTCATTGTTGCTCCCAAATGCATACACAAGTATACGTGGTCGTAGAATGTAATATAATGTTAAATCGAATGTCGAACCCACAGATACTTGTGTAAACTACTCACTAATTCACTATAATTGTTATTTAATCAAGCCAAAATAAAATCCAGGAATGTAACTATTTTATACTACGATTCTATGAAAGAAATAATTATCAAGTAACAAGAGTATTGTTGTGTGTATTCAATAGAGACAAATATTCCAGGGTTGTGATCAATTCACCACTCGTATTGCATTATAATTAACTCTCCCTTTCATATAATTCACTCATGGTTTCTAATTAATCGATAAACGCTCTCATAGCCTTCTCCCGAAGCACTACTCGCCTATTGTCAATATATTAACGCCTATATTCCTATGAAATTAATCTATTAGAACGCACTAAGATTACGATGTTTAATTAAGCACGGTGACTAGGTATATTCCTATCCTAACCACAAATCCGCTCCCCTGAAGGGTTAAGATCGCGCTCTCTTCAATTCTTCTCTAATCTATATACGGCTTTCCCAAGCATAACATAGATAGTATATAGAACCTAACTGNTTGAAGAAACAACCATATATTGAGTGAACTATAATCAAGGTTAAATTAATATCGAATAATAATATTCATGGCTAAACCACAATCCCAGAACAATGGGTGGTTATCCACTCATGCTAGAATCAAACAATTGCATAAGTGTTGCATAAATTGAAAATACTAGAATAAGATAAAGAAAACTGAGAAATCCTTTGCTTCCTAACGATCCCGTGTGTATCTTCTCTCCAAAAAATGGCATCCTCCGGTCAAATTTGTGCTGTTGGGTCTATTTATATGTTTGGGACAAACCATAAACGTGTAGGAGACTTCTATTCAAACCGGAAAACACTTAAAACCTTCAAAACTCGGATTTGACCGGACCGGGGACCAGGTTTTATGGCCCATATGTCGGGATAAAGCCTGACCAGGCCTGGCGTTAGGGATCTAACGCCCCCCAAACGCCTGGTCATGCTAGGCTTTATAGCCCAAACACCCAGCTATAGCCTGGTATGACCAGGCTTTACAGCTCAAACGCCCGGCTATAGCCCGGGTCATTCCTTTTCGAATCTTGAGCGTATTTTGACGTTTATGCATCCATTTAGCTCGGCTTCCATATCCAATTCACCTACACATGAAATAGACTCCATTATGCACATATGACGTGTATTTTTATCATTAACGCACATAAAATGTAAGGTACATAATACTTTAAACCATGAATTCTAGCCACGCATCAACACCCCACACTTAGAATCTTGCTCATCCTTGAGCAATGGGACAATCTACTACCCTTCAACACGTACACAGTTCATTATCAAGGAGTATTTTACTTTTCAATCACACACCCTACCCCTTAACTATGATCGATATAGGCAATCAAGTATGAACATACAAAATTTCACATTCTTTCCCTTCTTTAAACATGTCCAAGTATAACAATTTAATCAATCATACCAATAACCTAATTGCAACCACTCAACCTCAAGAGTCAACTTGCAACTACTAAGCCCTCTCAATCACGCACCTACCCAACAAGAAAGTTACAACATTACCAATCGTTCATGAGATCATGTGCTCTCACCAACAACAAAAGAGTGAATACAACTAGTCCACACATTCAAATATGCTTTTGAACATAATTTAAGGACATCACACAATTGTTGCTCACTCTCACTCTCACAAAGAATTCATATGCATCCCGTGGTCGTACCATAAGCTTGCCCGTAGTGT